>AWOL01S0034124.1:0-98044 GCA_000715115.1 Nicotiana otophora | reverse complement strand
TGTTTTAGAGAGAGAAAGAAGCTCAAGTGCTTTGTTCATCAAAAATCTTGTTCAAGCTTTGAAGTCCAACAAGGAATTATCACAAGATCTTCACCCAAGAGGTAAGGTTCTAACCCTTATTCTTCAATTTCGAGTTTGGGTAAAGATAGGTGATTGCGAGTGTGATTCTTGCATGTGAGAGTATTAGTTATACATGCTTGTACCAATAAGGTTATGGGAAGATTGTTGAGTTCAAATGGGTAAAGATTGGATTGAAAATGGTATAAATCTCCAAACAAAACTTTAATTGAGGATTTGAAAGGCAATCCGATATCGGAATTCGATAGTTTTTATATGGTTGAACTCGTATCAGAATGAGTGTTCAGATTTTGTGAGTTTTTTCAAGATTCAAGACGTGGGTCCCATTACCTTTATGGTATCTCGTATGATGTATTTACTAATCCTCGTAGTCTACATTATCTGTTCAAACAAAAAGATCTCAATTTGAGGCAGAGAAGATGGTTGGAGATGTTGAAGGACTATGATATTACCATTTTGTATCACCCTAAAAAGGCTAATGTGGTGGCCGATACTTTGAGTAGAATGATTGTAAGTATGGGCAGCCTTGCTTATATTCCGGTTGGTGAGAGATTGTTAGCTGCAGATGTCCAGACTTTGACTAATCAGTTCGAGAGGTTAGATGTTTTGGAAACCAGACGGGTTCTAGCCTGCACATTCGCTTGGTCTTCTTTATATGAGTGCATCGGAGAGCGACAGTATGATAATCCTCATTTGCTTGTCCTTAAGGACATGGTGCGGCACGGTGGTGCCAAACAGGTTGATGTGGGAGATGATGGAGTTCTGCGGATGCAGGATTGTATTTGTGTTCATAATATGGATGAGCTTCGTGAATTAATTCTTGAAGAGGCCCACAGTTCCCGGTATTCTATTCATCTGGGTGCCGCCAAAATGTATCAAGATTTGCGGCAACATTATTGGTGGAGGATAATGAAAAAGGATATAGTTGCATATGTAACTCGGTGTCTGAATTGTCACCAAGTTAAGTACGAGCATCAGAGACATGGTGGTTTGCTTCATAATTTAGAAATTTCTGAGTGGAAGTGGGAGCGTATCACTATGGATTTTGTTGTTGGGATCCCACGGACTCAGAGAAAATTTGACGCAGTTTGGGTCATTGTGGACAGGTTGACCAAGTCAACACATCTAATTCCAGTGACAGTTACCTATTTTTCAGAGCAGTTAGCTGAAATTTACATTCGTGAGATTGTCCGCCTTCACGGTGTGCCCGTGTTTATCATTTCTGATCGAGGTACACAGTTCACCTCGCACTTCTGGAGAGCTGTACAATGTGAGTTAGGCACGCGAGTTGAGTTGAGTACAGCATTTCATCCACAAACAAACGGACAGTCAGAGCGCATTATTCAGATATTGGAAGATATACTTAGCACTTGTGTTATAGATTTTGGAGGTTCTTGGAATCAATTCTTGCCACTTGTGGAATTTGCCTATAATAACAGCTACCAGTCGAGCATTCAGATAGCTCCATATGAAGCATTATATAGGAGACGGTGTCGTTCACCAGTTAGCTGGTTTGAACTAGGAGAGGCTCGGTTGTTGGGTACCGATTTGGTACATGATGCCTTGGATAAGGTCAAGATTATTCAGGATCGACTTCGCACAGCTCAGTCTAGGCAAAAGAGTTATGTCGACCGTAAGGTTTGTGACGTTTAATTCATGGCAGGAGAAAGAGTATTACTTCGAGTTTCACCTATGAAAGGTGCAATGAGATTCGGAAAGAAGGGCAAGTTGAGCCCTAGGTATATCGGACCCTTTGAAATTTTTTAAAGGGTGGGTGAAGTAGCCTACAGGCTTGCGCTACCACCTAGTTTATCAGCAGTTCATCAGGTGTTTCATGTATCCATGCTTCGAAAATATCATGGTGATCCATCCCATGTGTTATACTTCAGCTCAGTTCAATTGGACAAAGATTTGACTTATGAGGAGGAATCGGTATCTTTTCTAGCTCGGCAGGTCCGTCAGTTGAGGTCTAAGAGTTATCCTTCAGTTCGGGTACAATGGAGAGGTCAACCGATTGAGGCAGCTACTTGGGAGTCCGATTCGGACATACAGAGCAAATATCCACATCGTTTCACCAGCTCAAGTACTTCTCTAATTCTGTTCGAGGACGAACATTTGTTTTAGAGGTGGAGATTGTGATGACCCAAAAATGTCATCTTTAATTTAAACGTTCATCTCTGTGTTCTATGAAGATGTTGAGAGCTGACCTGCTATGAGTTACGTATCACCTGAATAGTTGGTGTTAATGGCATTCCTTTTCTATTAATATATTGTTTATGATGCCACTGTTAGTATTATTTTTATGTTGTGTTATGTTGATTGGATTATGTATGTGTTTTTAGGATTGGTTTCTGGTATTCTCTGGTAGGTGGATATGCCAAGTTACAAAGAAAATCATGGCGAAATTTTTGAAAATTTTGGGAGTTAGTAAAAATTCGGGAAATTAAAATGGGTGAAAGAAGAGATAAGTTATGTTATGTGTTTGGGGGCGGAATTTACTTCTCATTTGAGGACTATTAATATTATGGATACCAATTGGACATGATAACAACTGTACGAGGCACATTATAAGTGATGTGGGGTCTAGGGAGAGGCCTAAGTCTAAGTCAAGTTGGAAAATTTCATAATAGACTAAAGTTTCAAATGGGTATGCACAAGACCAAAGTTTGAACGAGAATATATACCTATATATAATGAATTATGTGATGATCTACCTAACAAATGAAAGATATTTGAGTCTAGTTTCTAACTCTTTAAACTGTTTGTCATTTGGACACTCCTACAAGAAGTTATGACCAAATTACCAAAGGCTTGCAGAATGTGAGTCTGCGGCCAAATCTGCAATCAAAGAACTATTATGCGATCGTAGAAGTGGTTATGTGGCAGCAAAACTAGTCCCAGACCTATCCATAGAAGCCCATTTTTGGGCACCGATTCTGCGGTGTATTGTGCGACCCGCATACCCATTCTGCGGTCCATTATGTGACCGCAGACCCGATTTTGAAGGGTTAATTTTTTTATTTTCATAACTCGGCCCCCATTTTGATAAATAGGCTTCGGGGCTTATTTTGGGGCAGTTATCTGATGATTTTAGAGAGAAGTGAGAGTGTTTTAGAGAGAGAAAGAAGCTCAAGTGCTTTGCTCATCAAAAATCTTGTTCAAACTTTGAAATCCAACAAGGAATTATCACAAGATCTTCACCCAAGAGGTAAGGTTCTAACCCCTATTCTTCAATTTCGAGTTTGGGTAAAGATGGGTGATTGTGAGTATGATTCTTGCATGTGATAGTATTAGTTATACATGCTTGTACCAATAAGGTTATGGGACNATTTTCCGGTTGTAATGGGGTTACACCAAGGTTCGGCACTCAGTCCGTTCTTATTCGCCCTGGTGATGGACGCGTTAACAAACCATATTCAAGGGGATGTGCCATGGTGCATGCTATTCGCCGATGACATAGTTCTGATTGATGAGTCACGAGTCGGTGTTAACGAGAGGCTGGAGGTTTGGAGACAAGCACTTGAGTCTAAGGGTTTCAAGTTGAGCAGGACGAAGACGGAGTACCTCAAGTGTAAGTTTAGCGCTGAGCCGGAGGAAGTGGACGTGGATGTAAGGCTTGATTCGCAGGTCATCCCGAGTAGAGGCAGANGAGTTCAAATGGGTAAAGATTGGATTGAAAATGGTAGAAATCTTCAAACAAAACTTTAATTGAGAATTTGAAAGGCAATATGATGTCGGAATTCGATAATATTTGTATGGTTGAACTCGTATTGGAATGGGTGTTCGGATTTTGTGAGTTTTTCGGGATTCGATACATGGGTCCCACTGTTGAATTTTAAAATAAATTTAGGATTTTAATCCGAAAAATTTATAATTTCATAGGGAATTAGTTCCTACGATTCGTGTTGAGTATGTTGAATTGTTTGTGATTAGATTTGAAGCTTTCGGACACGAATTCGCGAGGCAAAGGTGTATTGGAATCTTGAAATTTGCTTGCAAAGCGAGGTAAGTGTCGTGGTTAACCTTGACTTGAGGAAATTGAACCCTTAAATTAATTGTTATGTGAAATGCATGTGAACGACGTATAGGCGAGGTGATGAGTGTCTATACGTCGTCAAATTAATGGTTTACATAATTACTTGAAAAATCATAAATCGTTTTGAATCATGAATTAATTATTATATTAATAATTTCTCTCGTGTTCTTTGCTCAATATCATGCCTTGAATCTATGTTATAATTGCTACATGCTTATTTAATTTATGTGACTTAATTGCCACTTGACGTTTAGCACACTAATTATTAAAATACCTATTACATCCTTAATTTCCATAATTAAATGTTACTTATCATTGGGAGAGGGTGGTTGAAACGAGGGTGAGGATGACGGTGTCTGTATCCGACAACCAGTTCGGGTTCATGCCGGGTCGTTCGACTACAGAAGCTATACACCTTGTTAGAAGGTTGGTGGAACTATACAGAGAGAGGAAGAAGGATCTGCACATGGTGTTTATTGACCTAGAGAAAGCGTACGACAAGGTTCCTAGAGAAATTCTCTGGAGATGCCTGGAGGCTAAAGGTGTGTCGGTTCCCTACATTATGGCGATTAAGGACATGTATGATGGGGCTAAGACACGGGTTAGGACAGTAGGAGGCGACTCTGAGCATTTTCCGGTTGTAATGGGGTTACACCAAGGTTCGGCACTCAGTCCGTTCTTATTCGCCCTGGTGATGGACGCGTTAACAAACCATATTCAAGGGGATGTGCCATGGTGCATGCTATTCGCCGATGACATAGTTCTGATTGATGAGTCACGAGTCGGTGTTAACGAGAGGCTGGAGGTTTGGAGACAAGCACTTGAGTCTAAGGGTTTCAAGTTGAGCAGGACGAAGACGGAGTACCTGGAGTGTAAGTTTAGCGCTGAGCCAGAGGAAGTGGACGAGGATGTGAGGCTTGATTCGCAGGCCATCCCGAGTAGAGGCAGCTTCAAGTACCTTGGTTCGGTTATCCAGGGGGGAGGGGAGATCGACGAGGATGTCACACACCGTATTGGGGTAGGATGGATGAAGTGGAGGTTAGCATCTGGAGTCTTGTGTGACAAGAGAGTGCCACCGATAATCAAAGGTAAGTTTTATAAAGCGGTAGTTAGACCGGCCATGATGTATGGGGTTGAGTGTTGGCCTGTTAAGAAATCACATATCCAGAAGATGAAAGTAGCAGAAATGAGGATGTTGCGGTGGATGTGCGGGCACACTAGGATAGATAAGATTAGGAATGATGATATTCGGGAGAAGGTGCATGTGGCTCCCATTGATGACAAGATGCGGGAAGCGAGGCTTAGATGGTTCGGACATGTTCAGAGGAGAAGCCCAGATGCTCCGGTACGGAGGTGTGAGCAGCTAGTGGTGGAAGGCATGAGAAGAGGTAGAGGGCGGCCTAAGAAGTATTGGGGAGAGGTGATCAGACAGGATATGGCGAAGCTCCAGATTTCTGAGGACATGACACTTGATAGGAAGATGTGGAGGTCGAGTATTAGGGTTGTAGGTTAGGAGGTAGTTGAGTCGTGCCTTACTTCGTACCATTGTGGGACTAGCCATTTAGGGGTTTTGTCTAAGATAGCTAGTGCCAATATTGTGACTTACTATTTCGCTTTTTAGTGTATGTCCTATTTACTAGCTATCGCTTTTGCTTTGCATCTTTCCTCTGGATTTCACGATGTTCTTATTTTTCTTATGATTGTTGTGGCGGTACTAATATTATCTCCCTTCCCTTTGTCTCTCCTCTCCCTTTGCTTTGCATCTTACTTTTAAATTTTATGGTATTGCTATTTATCCTATGAGTGTTATTGTGATACTAATATTGTCTTTCCCGTTTTTTTTCTTTTTTGATTTTTTGATTTTTTTTTTGAGCCGAGGGTCTTTCGGAAACAGCCTCTCTACTCCTTCGGGGTAGGGGTAAGGTCTGCGTATACACTACCCTCACCAGACCCCATTAATGGGATTCTACCGGATTGTTGTTGTTGTTGTTGTTGTTATCATTACTTATTTCTAATAAATCATAATTATTGTATGCTTGTTGTCTTATAATTTTATATTAATTGTTGCATTTATTGGAGTAATTTCTTTTATAAGAATTGGTAAATGAATATATTGGAGGAGCGGGTTGCACGCCACAACGAAAATGAAAGTGAATATATTCGAGGAGCGGGTTGCACGCCGCAACAGCATTGATTGAAATGAATATACTGGAGGAGCGCGTTGCACGCTGCAACAGAATTGATTGAAATGAATATATTGGAGACACGCCGCAACAAAATTGATTGCACGTCGCAAACAGAATTAATTGAAATGAATATATTGGAGGAGCAGGTTGTACGCCGCAACAGAATTGATTGAAATGATATATTGGGATCGAGTTGCACGCCACAACAGAATTGAATATGAATATATTGTGGGATCGGGTTGCACGCTACAACTGAAACTGATTGAAATAATAATTGGTTATGACTGCCGAGTTGGCTTCAACTGTTGAAAAGAGATATGTGTTTTATTTCTATTATTGTTGCTATTATTGTTATTGCGTACAGGTTAATGTAAGTGATATGTCTTAGCCTCGTCACTACTTCATCGAGGTTAGGCTCGGCACTTACTGAGTACATGGGGTCGGTTGTACTCATACTACACTCTGCACTTCTTGTGCAGATACCGGAGTTGGTCCCAGCTGCGTATAGTAGATTTGCTCGGATTCAGCTATTCGCAGGAGACTTGAGGTATAGCTGCATGGCGTTCGCAGTTCTGAAGCTGTGTATTTCTTTCAGACAACTTTATTTTCATTCAGACCTTTATTTGTATTATTTTAGTAGCTCGTGTACTTGTGACACCAACTCTGGGATGGTATTTAGACATCGCTATTATTATGGATTATTCACTACATTTTAGACTTTACTTCCGTATTTGTTTCTTTGTTATTAATTAATTTAAAAATTATTTTAAAATAGTTAATATTATTTTAACGTTAGCTTGCCTAGCAAGTGAAATGTTAGGTGCCATCACTGTCCCGAAGGTGAGAATTTTGGGTCGTGAAAGATGAAGGTATAATATATGCATAATTTATGTATTATATATGTATAATTATGTATATTCAATGTATAATCTATGTTTATAGCTAGAAAAAGTAAACAATGAAAATGACCGGCTATTTGTGTAAAGATCCCTTCAAACAATAATTAGATTTTATTCATTTCCTAAAATTTAAGCTAAATAAAAGAAAAAATATATTTTTTCAACAAGTAATAGAATTGTAAATAAAGAGTAAATAATTTATTAAAAAGGAAATTCTAATTAACTACTTTTGGCATGGGAATTTTTGAGAACATTGCTCTTTATCAAACAAAAAATTATGAGTTTTTTCTTAACCCTTTTGTATTTACGTTACAAATTTTTAATATGTTATGTTTTTACTTTGAATACAACCTAATTTCTTCTTAAAAAAGTGTCGAGGTTCATGTTAATTTTATGTAAGAAATGAACCATCCTTACTTTTTTTGATAAAATTATATTTAACATTAATTTGTCACTAAAACTAAGAATTATAACTCATGTCATTATTTGTGGATGAACATATCCTTTAGCGTTGACAGATCCTCTTATCCTTCAATCATGTACTATTTCTTTAAAACATAATATATATACTCCCTCCGCCCCCATTTATATGGCAATATTTGAATTGTGATAGTCAAACAAATTTTTCTTTGATCGTAATTTTTTATATGCCTTCTAAATATTTAGATTTTTAAATAATGTGACTATAGTACTTTTGAAGTAGTTTTTAGATATGTAAATTTAACGAATCTATCAATATCAATTATTTTTAAAAACTTATACTTTTTCTTTAATTTTTATTTATGCAATATAATACTGTCATTGGTCAAATTGATAGTCAAATTTGTATTACTTGTATTCCAAAGAGATGTTAGGCGAGATATACCAACATAACATATTTATATCTTATTTAACAAGATATTATAATTACAACTATTATATAAATAATTCAACTAAACTCATCATCTTTGTATGTTAAGAAAATATTTTTTCAATGTATGCAATAATTTATTTTTCTTGTATATATTTTATACCGATTGACGCGAAACACACGTGCAACGCATATACACTAAAGCTAGTCTCTTTTAAAATTCTCTCTCATCTAAAAGTATCTATCATATTAATTTCCTCCTAATTTCTCCATTAATATATTGTATATTGTATATTTCTTGTACAAAATGTATATTATATAATTAAAATATACAATAATATATTATATAATATATAAAATATATATAATATATGGTATATATATAATACATAATATACAATATACAAACACTGAACTGGGAAAAAAATATCATTCATAAATATACTACGTAGAGTATAATATATATCATGTATATATTAAAAAATATATAATATTATATTATAAAAGAACTTGGGGGAACAAGGTTTTGCATTGTCAGAGAGGTGAAGAAGAATCAAATTTGGGAAATCCTTTGAGAATTTTGGATGATGTATAGCATAGGAGTTCTAATAGAGAGAAATAATTTCGTAAAAAAAAAAATTAAAACTAACAAAGGCATGTTTCTTTTGGTAAGGATATGATATGATTGATGCATAATACACGGATAATTAAGGCATGTGGGTGCTTGTAGTGGTAATCAATATTAATAAATTAGAGAATTTTTAGGGACAAATAAGGATACGTTTCAAAATAGGATTCCTCATTAATAGGGAATCTACCATATTTTTAGAGTGTATCTTTTATATTTTATTGTAGAATTTGTAATTCTTTTACAAGTTGTAGATTATGGAATATTTTATGAATTCCTAAGTAACTACGAAAATTTCCTTATCTTTTGGTAGTAAATATCTGAGCATTTTGTTGGCCCAGAGAAATAGCAAACTAGCCCAAAAACAAGGTCCAACTATAGTATTATTCGAGCGAAGTGCACTAGTAGCCATTTCCAAGTCTGTTTTTTAAAATATATCCACAATTTATAATATATTTAAGAAATCAATTCATCTAAACTTCAGGACTAAGTATCCTGAATATTTTTATCCTGAATTTTTGGCCTACTAATTTGGAATTCAAGATTTAGTGTCCTAAATTTTTGAGCTACTAATTTGAAATTCAGGACTGAATTTCTGAACTGATAAATTAAAATTCAGGACATAAAATTTAAATTTTTAGATATAATTTTTGAACTTTATGGCACGATGAGGTTTAAACTTCAAGATGCCATGTCCTGAAATTTGAGCAAATTGGTTAATCTTTAAATACATTGTAAGTTTTAAAAGTTGCTACTTGATAAGTTGATATCATTTCCATATGTTATTCATATTTCGTACCATTAAAGAAAAAAGATTCGGGCAAGATATGTACCTTTTTAGGAATTTAAAAAAATCGTCCTATTTTCATTTGGTATTTTGGCCTAAATATGTTGAATCGTCAATTTAAAATCAAGTTTTTTGTTTTATAGTTGAATTCATTTCTATAGTTCCATATTTAATAATGTCCGAACTAGTTTTTTCTGCATCAACAATTATCGGAATATGCAAGACTACTATTTTCAACGGAAAATACTTGATACAAACATAATCCAATTACCATTTAGGAACTATTGCAAGAAAAAATTAATCAAAATCACATAAAACACCTGATCTTGAAAAGAGGTTGTGAGATAATGGCTAATGGGAACAATTCTCATATGAGAATAACTTAGGTTACTTTTGTCATGTCGCTCTTAGTCACACTAAACACAACATAAAAAGATGAATATTAGATTACCATAATAAAAAAGACAGCCCGGTGCACTAAGCTCCCGCTATGCGCGGGGTTCGGAGAAGGTTCGGATCACGAGGGTCTATTGTACGAACTCGTAATCTCGTGGTCACATGGCATCAACCTTTGGATGATCAAAATACTGTTTAAAAACCAGATTTTGAATACCATGATCAAACATAGACGTTCAAAAGAAAGCTCTACTACCATAAAACACTCTTGAATTCTCTTTCCTCTTATTGTTATTCATATCTGATGAACTTCCATGATTCTGAATCATATGATCTTTCTGATCATCAAGATCAGCTCCTGATTTATCCAAATCCAAAGGTAGCTTCATTTTTGCTAATGATTCAGTAAACTGCTGCATACTTCTCATGTACATATCAACTATTTGCTGCTGCATAGCTGATTGTTCTGCATCAATCTTGATTATATTCCCTAATGGAGCTGAAAATACCACACGGGGTTCTTTCCTTTCTTCGTTTTCGTTCTTAATCGAAACCTTTTTATCGATCTTTTTATCCGGTGATGAGCCTGCTGAGTTCCTGTCTTCACTTAGTGTACTTGTCAATGAGGAGCTAAGGAACCAAGAATTGTGAATACTTTCTTTTGGAGAAATATTTGAGTCATTATCATCATCAGCAATTTCATCATCTTCTTCTTCTTCTGATGGATTAATTGGAGCCATTTCGTAGTCATGATTCTCGGGCTGCTGCTGTTGTTGACTGTGAAATGATGCAGAAAGTTGGAGAAATGAACCACCTAAGTCAAAATATTGGGACACCATTTCTTGATTCTCTTTAACTAAGTTGATCTCAGGAAACTCAATTCTTGAATACTCGATCGGATCAAGAACAAGTTGAGATGTGTTTCTGTCTAGTAATACAACTTCAGAACTTATAGACGAAGAAGATGATGGTGAACAAGAAGGATTATTTGATACTGAAATGGGGTTGTTGGTATTCAAGAAAAGTGACAATTTGACAGTACCAGCAGGGGAATGAAACAAATCAGTAGAAGAAAGGCTAAAATCTTGAGTGGTTTTCCCTTTACCAATAATTGAAGAAATTGGTACTAAAGCAAAGCCCAAGAGTTGATCTTCCATTAGTGTTTTAGCTCTACTAAGCATCCATATTTCACATTTGAGGATTGAGTCGATTTGGGATACTTTCATGGCTAAATCTTCATTGAAATCTGGATTTTTGCCACCACCATTTATGATCCTTGTTGATATGGCTTCATCAGGATTGTAAGTAAGGGAAAATTTGGCATAAACATCTTGGTTGTCATAGATACAAATGTTGTGAATGTTCCTAGCATTGTGGACATGAATTTCAAGAATTCCAGAGAATTCAGATTCTGAATCTGTATTTATATTTGGATTGTATAGAAAACTTGTTGAAGTTTGCTTGAAGGAACCCATAAAAGGAAATCAAGAATCTAGTTCTTTCAAATCAAGAAATGGAATGGGGGATAGGCTGATGTTTTGTGTGCTAATTTGCTATAGCTAGAACAACATGAAAGATCAAAAATACACATTTGATGTTGCTTTATTTGGTTCTTTTGGAGGTTTGGGAGGCAAGAACAAGCTAAAACAATATTGTGTGTTAGTACATATAGCATATTACTTGAAGTGCAAACATGGCATTGGAGGTTTGGAACATTTCTTTAAGGGGTGGGAGGACAAGGATTTGAGTGACTTACAATTGAACTAGAGAAGTTTCTATAGGAATTGTGTAGGTGGAAAGAAGTGAGATGTATGTACTAATATAGTATGGAAAGGGCAGAAAATAAGTGCTTAAACTTCTATGCACTTATCGTGTAAATATTTGTATACTATTAGGTCACTAAAAGATAACTACGAGTAATAATTCATAAAACATAGAATTAGTAACCAGGAAAACTAGATAGATTAATTATTTCAACAGATAAAATTACACTCTTTATATTGCCGATGTACACAAAATAAGTTCACAAAGAACTAATAGGAAAGAGCCAGCAAGATGAGAAGAAGAGTTTGTTTTTAAGTATAATAACTAACCATGAGATTTTCATGTTTTTATTTATTTTGACTTAACTTCTTGTTGGTTTGATTGCTTAACAGCATTTTAGATTGAAGATCTTTCTCAAAAATATTTTTTTAATTTTGCATTTTGGAAAAGGGGAAGAATTTTCTAAAAGGAGCATGATGAAAATGATGATGAAATGAGAAGGAGGATTAATTTTTCTTCCTCCACTTTTAAATGTTTTCTCTAGCTTTTGTGGAGTGGGTGAAAGATAGAGAGATATTTGGTTAAAGTGTGGGGTTTTGCTTTGCTTGGCATTGCATCTTCCTTCATTTGCTATCACTACCTATTAAAAATGGAGGTCCTACCATCTCCATTTCATCATTCTTGACTCTTATTCAAAGATTCTCTTCCAAGTCTCAATAGATTTTGTCATGTGTTACAATAACTTTACCTACTCCTATTTTAAGGTGTCTTGAAATAGTTTACTAAAATTTATTGGTTTAGTTAAGAAAATATGTGATTTAAGAGGTCGTTTAGTTCGGAAATAAGTTATCTCGGGTTTAATTATCACGTTATTAGTCTTTACGGAATTGTTATCCCACCCTCCCATAGGAATAAAAAGAACACTACAAGTAATCCCGAGATTAGTTATATCGTGATTTTATCAACCAAACATGGGATAAACTCATCTCATATTTAATCTCGAAATTAATTGTCACTTATCCCTCGTATCAAATGAGCATTAAGTATATGCAATTTAACTGTCAATAAAGTGAGTGAAAAATCATGGGAGACTAGGATTCATATCTCAACCGAGAAAAATTACTAAATGATTACTTTTCATCCTAAAGCGTGAAGGGAAGAGTTGCACTGTGCTTGTATTGATCTAAAGTAGCAAGTATCCGGTGGAATAGTCGATAGGCAGGTCCGAACACTGCCATGACACTAGGTATCAGTTGATACATGTGGAGGGTTTAGATTTGTTTACACATAGATTTCAGGGTTGATCATGTGGCTAAGAGTTGATCAGTTTCATCCATTTCACTTTATACATCCATCTACTAACTACTAGCAATCATCATAGTGAGTAAATCATGGACATGCAAGAATTACTCCATGAAAATCACAGTAAAAGGAAGGTTGAATTCTTAGTGCTGAATCTTGTTAGATCTAATGTGATAAGTAAAGATGTTGGAACCAAAAAGAAAAGATAAAAGATGTTGCAGTTCAATAAATGTCAAGCTAAGAGTTAACTAAACTCAAGGGCACCCCTGTGCACAAAGCAACTAGCGTTCACGCACGTCCGGGGAAGGGCCATACCTCAAGAAGCGTGATGTAGACAGCCTATTCTAATACAAGCATTAGTGGCTGCTTCCACGGCTCGAACCGGTGACCTATAGGTCACACGAGAAGATAACTTTATTGTTAACTAAACTAAAATCCATTCAAATCCTATAGGTCACACGAGAAGATAACTTTATTGTTAACTAAACTAAAATCCATTAATTTGAATGATCCATCCTGGAAAAGGCACTATGAGAATATTCAATTAGAATATGCCCAAAACTGGTAAATGTGTTGGATAAAAAGGCCACTCACTTCAAAGAAATTAGTACTGCCATTATTAAAAATTAAACAAATGGAACATATTTACAGATCTTTCTGAATCCTCCATCCAATGCTATCTTAATATCTGAAGCAGATAAGAGAATTGAATAAGATTAATAAATGTCAAGAATCTAAAGACAGCTACGAAATTCACCTAACAATGTACATTTATTGGGGAAATAAGGAGTTCTCTTTCCCCTTTGTCAAGGATAATAAATATCTGGAAATAACAACAGGGACATGAACATGGTCCATCCCATTTTACCAGTAAACAATTATTTTACAAACAAGAGAAGTAAAATACTGTACATGGGTGCGCGATTCATGAAGTGATCTTTAGGGTTGTCTAAGAGCACAACTCACTTCCGACCCATCCTAACCAAACGCTGCTGGTGCTTCTCAGCGGCCGCCTTATCAGCAGCTTCACGCTTCAGTGCCCTCTTTGCACGCCGGCCAACAAGTTCTTTAGGAACAGCATCCTCCTTCTTAGGCTCGCGAGAGGGACCAGCACTGGATTCCTGAGAGTTTGGTCGATAAACAGGCCTTGCTTCTTGCCTTCCTGCACTGACATATCCATTATCACCCCATCGTCTATTGCCTATACGGAGTCTCGATGAACTACTAACGAAATAATCTTCTGCTAAATCTTCTTCTTCTTCATAATCATACATGTACAAGTCATCCATATCATCATTAACCTCCGCCCTTTCCTCCACAATCAAAGGTTTAAACCATGATGCCCTGAGGAGAAGGCAAACGCTCTCCTCAAACATGTAGTCCCGAAGGCTGTTAAAATGGACAAACAATTATTACACATGAGGATAGAAGTCACCAGCTGCAACAAAGGAATTAAATCCAAAGAAGTATAATAGATGGTGAACACAGAAACAACAATGCGCCAAGTCAATATGTCAAAGCAAAAAAGAGAACTGGAAAAATAATTTGATCTCCGAATCATTATTACTTATAAGGAGAGAAGTCACCAGCTGCAACTAAGAAAATTTTTTTCTAGCCAAGGAAATCGAAATCCAAATAAAGTATAGATGGCAAAAACAGATGCAACAATGCATCAACATGCAAAGAAAAACCACTAGACAAGTTTGGTCTCCAATACAGCCTACAAAGCTTCTTTTTTTGTTATCAATACAACCTACAAAGAATTCATATTTTGTAAAGAAAACCGTGAAGAATGGTTAATATCATGACAACAACACATCCGAAAACCGTGAAGAATAGTTAATATCACGACAACAACACATCCGAAAACCGTGAAGAATAGTTAATATCACGACAACAACACATCCTTCTTATTAATTAGGGAATGTTGAAATTAGTCAGGCTCATCCTAATGTTTTAGGTGTCTTTGCAAGGTAAAGGGACAAGATTAATTTGAACACCTTCTGAATCACCAAGAGATATGAGACAATGTAAAAGGGTAGAAATTCGATAGTTACTTGATGCACAACCTGAGCTTGGTAAACCAAGTACAGGAATATTCTCTAGAGATCAACTTGTTCTGGCATATTAAATAATGGGAACTTGCTATGAAATCGAGCAGTTATCTGAACCTCTAGATTAAACTCTTAAGGGAAAAGGGCCAAATATACCCCTCTACTTTAGTATATTGTTTATATCTACCCTTCATTATACTATCGAGTCACATCTACCCTTACCGTTAGCCAAACTTTTTAAAAATACCCTCCACCTAACGGAAAGCCACCAAATTAAAAAAATGCCTATTTTTTTAAAACCCCTTAATAACCTGTCAAATCTTTTTTATTTAGTGCACTTCTTCCTTACAGATTAGTCATCTCCTTCGTAGTTGAACTTAAGACGTGAAAGACAAAAATACCGATAATCATATATTCATTTATATATTGAGTCACGATTCTTTTAATATCCTTATTGTATGTTTATTATATTTTACCTTTTCAATTTTTTTTCTTCTAGCTTTTCTCTTTGTTTTTTCCCACCATGCAGAATTGTGCCGAGTATTCACTATGATTTTTTTCCACCATAACGTGAATATTTATAGCATCTTATTAGGTTGACAATTATGAAGTCTTAAAGCAACTACCGAGCTATTTCTTCCTTCAACAATGAACCTTTGTTGATGAGTACTCACACACCATATTTTCTTAGTCTGCTTTAAGCATTTGAGCAACGAGTAATTATCGTCAAATCACGCCTTAAGAATCAAAGTTAGATTTCAAGCTATGGGATGGGATACTCATAATTCTTAGTAACAACTGAACTTATAAGGAAAAAAAATTAGAAAATAATTAGAGGAGATTCAATTTAATATCAAGCTAGAGTCTACGAAAATCATCAAAGAATGAAAGAAAGTACACCAACAAGTTGAAAAGTAACTTACCAACCTTAGTACACTAACTTCATGCATTAACCAAACAAAATATTGATTATATATCAGTTGGTACTGACATACAAACTAACTATCAAGTGTGCATTGCATTAGACAAAAGGATGCCATATTATAACCACAAAAAATACAACCAAAAGTGATAACATGACATCCTAACGCCATCATGAACAACTAAGAACCAAAAATATAAATTCTTACTAATCCTACTTCCGCCATTATTCTCGATCTCTCTCTAAATGAATAAAATGTGTTAAGACGTCTCAGAAATCAAGGTTCCGTATTTTTATATGATAGGTTTAACGGGTTATGGGTTAATGAATTTTTTTTAAAATGATTATTTTATTAATTTGGTGAATTCCGTTAGATAGGGGTATTTTTAAAAAGTTTTGTTAACGGCATATGTCCCGATAGTATAACGGAGGTTAGATGTGAACAATATACCAAAGTAGAGGGGTATATTTGGCCCTTTTCCCAACTCTTAATAATATGCTTCACAAAACTTCACCTCCCTTCCTCCCTTCCTCCCTCTAGAAATTTCACCATACCCCAACCAAAGCAAAGAAAAGGCAACTCATATCCCACAACTTTAAAGGTGTTGCCCCTAAGGAACTAGCCTTCTAGAAATTGAAGGGTTGAAGAACAACATTGGGACCAAGGTTCGACCACCATGAATTATTCCCATTAGCCTAAATCTAGGGAGTCATAGTATCTTGTGTCTGTGCTAATTGAGAGATTGTAAGCAGGGACAATGCTGGAAAAAAAAATCAAATTTGAAGGTGAAGTTACCAAGGTAATTGCTCTGTACAAAAGATATTGGAAAATAAAATCGATATGTTACTCCAGCAAATAAGGTAATGAGATATTAATGCAGATAACAGTGTTAATGAGATACCACATAGACCGAGTTATTAGCATCATGATGTATCACAAAATTTAAAGGAAAGAAAGATTACTCAAAGCTGATTAGTTACCTTCCATCAAGTGCGCGATGGATGTAGATAAAGTCAAATGGATGCTTACACTGAGGGCACGTTGGTTCCTTTTTATAGGTTGCCCATCGAAGGATACAAGTCACACTGAACAATAAAAGGAGAAACATATTATCATCACAACATTTTCCTTTAATTACAAAGAAAAGACACGTACAGGACACAATTTTAAAAATTAATGCAAACCTTAGAAATTAGAAAATCAATACACCCTTAAAATGATGGGTTTCCTAGAAATAAAGTAGTCAGAAATAAACATATATCAAGCAGAAGCACGGCAGTCACAAAACCATAATATTTGATATCTAGCACACACTAATAGGTGAACCATGCAATCACAAGAACCTATCATAAACAGAAGCCGAAACACATTACAAGGCCACATTTCACAATATCCAAAAAAAAGTATCTGTGTGACCACTGGGATAGACATTTTGGGCAGTGGATAGGGTAGGATGCTGGTGAAGAAACCAATAACAGAGACCACCATAAAACATAGCTTGTATTTATGGCTGAGGACTATGGGGAAACTACACGGCACATTACTTCTGCCCCAACTCAAAAATATACAGTAGTGTATGCAAAAGTAAAGAATCCTTTTCATATTTTCCTTACCTCACCACTGCACATCTCCAGTGCACCCGTCTCCATAAAAGTTTGGATTCAAAAAATGTAAGAATGGCATAGCAGTAACGAGACCAAAAAATGCAAGAAAAGTCTCTTTTCCTTCTCTTTCCCCGTCTCGCAATTAAAAGAGTTGCTAAACAGAACTAGCACCCCTGACATATATGATTGTCTCCATAAAAGTTTGGATTCAAAAAATGTAAGAATGTCATTGCAGTAACAACAACAAAAAAATGCAAGAAAAGTCTCTTTTCCTTCTCTTCCCTGTCTTGCAGTAACCTGACATATATGATTCTCCCCCCTCACTATTAACCTCCATTTACTGCCATTTTGATCTCCATTATAACAAAATAATTGTAACATCATCTTAGTGGATATTTAGGTGCAAAACCAAATTAACGTGATATATTTATCTAAAACAGGAATGAACAGAACCGAATCAAGTGTCTGCTGATCAAATGGCAGTAAACAGATAAAAGAGAATGGTTGGTTAGACAAACCAGTAAGCATGCTCGCAACCTTTTACCAGGGCAGTTTCTTCAAGCATTATCTTATTCAAACAAATAGCACAAATCCCATGATGGTTATTCTCGCACCCAACTCGGTGTGTTTCCTCAGCTGTGCTCTTCATTTTCTTCTGAAAGGAAATCCCATATCAATCAATGGAACACATATAGTGAACCCCAATATCGCATCTAAACTCAATCCACACAAGCATAAGATAGAAACAGAAAATTCCGAGCTACTGTAAATTCACAACGCAAAAGATATAGTTAGTTTAGTACGCCCAAATAGAAAGGTTATATAGTCTATTAGACATGTTACTAAATATAACGCATTGCCATTCAAATTAACCAATTTTCAGCAGTTCTTTGCACACAATTACTACTCCCTTCCATTATAAGCTGCCCAGATAAAAGGCCTACTTTATGATAACAAACAAGTAGCATATACAAGAAACTCCGGGAACCACAACAAGCAGAAACTTGCAAATCGACTAAAAGACAAAAGTTCCAACTTTAATCAAATCTCATAATCACCTTGCCATAACTAACACTCTTCATCAAATAAAATCAGATGAATAGTGTCAACTCAAGATATTCTAACAATCCCCGCTTCTCTCAAAAACTCGTGAAAATTTACAACAAGCATCAATTATCATCACAAAACTAACCCATCACACAAATCTTCACTCAACTAGGTTGATCCTCCTCCCAGGGATTTGGACTAGTGATAAGAGCACAATTTGTTATGTGTGGGTTAGGCGCATGTCAATGGTTCAAACCCTGTTGTAGACAAAAGCCTAGTATCTAAGTGGAAAGTGGTAGAGGGGTCGGCCTGAGTTTCTAACAGTGCGCCACCGGTCATGAGGGATTTCTCAGTTATAAAAAAAACTACACATTGATCCCAATCTAGTCTAGCATATGTTTCCTTTTCACATTTAAATCCTCTATATCCTTTATTCCGATACCCATCACAAAAATCTTAATTCAGATTAACAACTAAACTTCCATAATCTAACACTCCAATCTACTAGATAGAAAATCCAATTTTGTTGGAGGAAAAAATACTCAATAGAAACAGGAAAATTACCAGATTAATAAAGAACAGACCCTAATCCAAGGAATCGTGATACTCAATTACTTAAATATAATCAAAATCATCTCAAGGAAAAACTGAATTTTGGATCAGATAAAATATTCAAACAGACCCAGATAATAATAAAGTAAAAACAGCCCAAAGAACACAATGGGTCAGCAATTACTTCAAAATAATCAACATCCACATAATTATTTCAAATAAAAATTGGATCTTGAACCACAATTAACACTAAAACAAACCAACAAAATCAAAAACTAGAAATAACCAAAAAAACAATAAATAACAAAAGAACCCCAATTTACCTGAGGTTCAATGGATAGATCTTGAAGTTCGTTGACGAGTTGTTGACATTCAAACTCGACAACTGTGGCCATAAGGTAAAGTTAGGGCAAGGTTAAAATAGAGAAACTAAGAGATAATTATATACTCTACCGACTAGTTTCAGTATATATAAAAATGGAGAAAATTACAGGAAAAAGAAGGGTGGGGGGGGGGGGGGGGGGAGGAGGGGAAGATTGATTCTGAAGGATAATTCTTTGATTCCAGAGGAAAGAGGAGCTTCGAACAGGGGGACGAAGCCAACGCGGATCACATACAAAGATCAATTTATACAATGTCCCACGTAATCCACCTAAACCAGCCACCCCTAACAACCCCCTACCCTCACAACCCTACCCCACCAAACAAGAAAAATTGGGGATCACAATTTTTTTTTGCTGATTTTATAAGGGGAAAAAAGGTGAAAGTTGTACTATTTGAAATCGGACAATTTTATCATTTTTTAAACTTTTGGTTTTATTTATTTTTCTCAAAACTTTTACACATGTGAAATCTATTAATTTTATGCTAAATTCTTAATGTCCAAGCAAATATGAATGACTTGCCAAATTTGAAAAAAAAAATCATTTTATAAATGATAAAAGTTATCTGGTTAAAATACTGATAGGATATCTATACATATAATACTGAACCACTATTGGATTTATGATATATATTACCAAAACAAATTGTGATATACTCCCGCCGTTATTTTTAAAAATATCTATTAATTTTAACAAGTATAAAATAATGAATATCTGTTAAAAATAAAATGAATAACAAAATTCAAATATATGCCTCCTGTAAAAAAATTCAAAACAAATAAAAGAACATCAAATAATTTATAAACAAGCATTAGTAAATAAAAATGCTCAATATCATCATGTATTATAACTTTTGGGATTCTATTTTTAAATAATTATATTCATTTACTTTCTGGTTCATTTTTTTTTTAAATCATTTGATATAAAAAAATCACTGATTTGTTAATTTAGATTTGCGTTGAATAAGCTAGAAGTTCTCCCATCCAATGAGTCAAAAAAGATCTCTAATTAAGGGTGAACGTGGATTACTTGCTTACTTCTAACTATCAACCCATGTTGAGACTTAGAAAATTGAGAAACTTCTCTAAATTTTATTGTCCACATGTTTTGTTTACTGAAATTGGGCTTGGATTGACTCTAGTATTGACATACTTTGACTGGGCCATTTGCATTAGGCCTATAGCATTGAAAAGTCATTTTTGGGCTTCATTGGGCTTTTTTCTCCGGAAAAATGACATTGTGTAATCGCTGTAAAAATAATAGTCGAAAAAATATATAAAATTTATATATTTTTTTGTATATATATACATTATATATGTTATATATAAATTTTATACACTCTTTCGATTACCCGATGTAAATTATTTCTGGCGGGCCAAAAGTGATAATACCCTTTCTCTTCTACTTTTTCTTAAAGCCCACACTTTAAATTTGTATATTGTTTATGTTTTCTACATCTATATAATTAACATGCCCACATTTCTCACACGAAAGAAAGAAAATGAAGTCCAACTATAGAAAATGGATGCAAAGATACTTTCCAACGGTGGTTTTCTAAATTACTACACTGTTTTGAGTTAAATATATAATACGTTTATTTTTTTCCAGGAGAATAAGTATAATTATTATTATTATTATTTTATTATTAATAACAACATTCAACCCAATCACCACATGAACAAAGGAGTTAAATAGAGATATTATCCGCTCTAATCCAATCTTTAAGGCCTCACAGTTTTGTCCCTCGGGGCTTTAACCCAAAAGGAGCTTCAATAGTTAGAATCCTCAACTCGCTCTTTTAAAGACAATAATTCTCACCCTCCACCGTGATATACTCTCTTTGCTTCAATTTATGTGAACATATTTAACTGGATAAGAAAAAAAGAAAAGACTTTTTGATGAACGCAAAACACACACTTAAATATGCTCGCTAGTCGAATATGATATAATATAATATAATATCGTATCCACATGGATTGGAGTTAAACAGTATTATCATAGTTTGTAGCTAGTTTGCTATCCAAGATGATTAACAATTGAGATTTGTATGATTAATAATAGAATTTAACTAAGAATCTAAAATCTACAACTATTGACTAGTGATTATCGAAACAAGGAATAAGCAATTAAGATTATCAATGGAAGAGGATAGGGTTTTGACAGAATAAGTGCAAGATAATTGTTCGGGATCTATCTGTAGATAATTCATTTTCAATGTTCAAGACTTCAAGTAAGTCTCCCGAATTCACTCTATTATTAGTTCACACGTTTAGCAAAAACTCCTCTCTCGATTAAGTCTTAACCTCACGAGATGAACCAATTTAAACACTGTGAAAATATGAAAGAATGCGTAGTGGGTCGGTCTTTAGGAAAACATCTTTCGATTATTCTCCTAACTAGATTTAATCAATGATTCAACTAGCCTCTTTCGATTACTTAGAAGAATCTATGGACTTAACCAACAATATAATGCAAAGATATCACAAGCTATGCCTCTTTCGATTACAAAAACAAGTGAATATAGATGGAACAATCAAATCTTCCAAAAACGATTCAAATACATAAAAATAGAGTTATAACTCACAAACAATCAATACACCAAATACATCAAAACTCAAAAGGAACTACTCCATAAATATGAAAAAGACAAATATAACTAAAGTATAGAAAACATAAATACAATCAAAACCTAGATCTTGAGTGAGGAAGGAATGATGAAATCCTTGTGCTTGTGTTCTTCCTTAGCCTCCTTAGGTCAAAAATATGTCAAAACTCTATCTAAAATGGTGTTTTGGTGTATTTAAGCCCCCCTCCCCCCCCCCAAATAAACCTCTAATGAAACTACCCTTTTTAGCGGAAATGGGAAGTCGCTCTAACATTTTTGTGCTACTACGCCGCACCCCGCGCCGCACCATGCGGCGCGTATGTATGGAATTCCAGAACGTGCCAAAAATTCATATCTAGCCACTTTTTGCACTGTCGCGCCACGCCATGCGGCGCGACAGTGTAAATTTGGCAAGAAATTTAGTTTATTTTCACTTTACAGGAAAATTGCACTAGCGCTATGAGACCCGCGAGGCGGTAGTGCAATTTTCTCAGAGTGAATTCGTTTTCTCATTTTTTGATGTCCAGACTTAGTTTTCTGTCACGACCCAAATATCCCACTACAGGCGTCGTAATGGCACCTAGTCTCTAAAAGATTAGGTAAGCCGATTTCAATTATATTTTTTTGAAGTAATTATTTTTAATTAAATAAGTAATCAAAACTAACAACGGGACAAATATGAATGTACAACCTCCCAAGACTGGTAGTACTAAGTCACGAACTCTAACTAAATACATGGAATGATTACGAGTACAGAATATACAATACTGTTTGATTAAAAATTAACAGTACAATGAAATGAAAAGACTCCAAGGGACTGCGACGACCAAGCGGTTCTACCTTGAATCCTTACGATCCCGCTTTAACTCTTCTCAAGCCCAATAACTCCAATACCTGGCTCTGCACAAAAAATATGCGAAAGTGTAGTATGAGTACACCACGGTCGGTACCCAGTAAGTATCAAGACTAACCTCAGTGGAGTAGAGACGAGGTACAGTCAAGACACTCACTAGTCTAATAGCCTGTGCAATATAATATACAAAATAATAGGAAGCAGACAACAATAAGGACAACATAAAACAACCAGTAATATGCACAGCACACAACAAGAATACCATTAATATCGCTTAATAATTAATAAATACAATTACACACAATAAATCAAATCCTTCAAATAAATGTCTTTCACATATAATTCTTTCAAATAACTCTCTTTCAAATACAATTTTCTCAAATAACTGCCTTTCAAATATAATTCTTTCATATAATACCTTCTACATAAAAATCCTTTCAAATAAATATTTTGAATATAATCCTTTCAATTAAAAAGTCACCATGTGACACATCGTTTCATAATCATAAAAATACGGGTCTCAGCCTATTTTCATATTTTTCGTAAATACGGGTCTCAACCCATTTTTCATATTTTCACGACACCTCGTGCCCATAATTAAATCATCATATTTCAACCGGAACCTCGTGCCCTCATTTCATATCACAATTGCACGGACAATTCATGTGCCAAATATCATTATCATTTAATCACAGCACCACGTGCCCACCATTCATATCACAACTACACGGACAATTCACGTGCCAATATCCTCATTATTTACTCACGGAAAATCGTGCACATATTTTATTTTATAATCCGCCTGACATTAGCCACATGCTTTCAATTTCAACATAAATCAGATTGTTATCAAATTACCAACAACAAGAAAAATTGCACAAGGTATAAAAATAAACACAAGAATATCACAAACATCACATGAAAATCGTCAATCCCACAATCCCACATCATCACATATCGTCCCTAACAATAGCCACCCTTATCGTTCATATTGCCACCCTTATCGCTCCGCCTAGACAATATCAATAGCCACTTTTATCGCTCATATTTTCACTCTTATCGCTCCTATTTTCACCCTTATCGCTCCGCCTAGACAATATCAATAGCCACCTTTATCGCTCATATTTTCACTCTTATCGCTCCTATTTTCACCCTTATCGCTCCGCCCAGACAATATTCCAACAAACACAACCACAGTAAAATTTCACCCTTATACCCACATAATATCAACGGTGAAATGTCACCCTTATATCTTCAAAATAATAATTAACACAACACAACAATTTAAACGAAAAATTATCACGGCAATATAACAAAATCAATTCATATCACAATTTGCCCAATGGCTACACCAAAATTTCAAAGATACAACCAAGTCAATTAATTTTACAACAAATAGTCGAAGGCTCCACACAATGTGTACAACACCCAAAAACAATCAACAGAGATAGAAATTACTCAACATAAAGCAAAATCTTTATTAACTCCAAATGTTTGATAATTATATAAATACCTCTTCTTAAGCTCATTTAATTAATTATTTGCAAAAAAAAAATCCAAAATGAAATTAAATTCCAATAATTATAGAACCAGCAAATTCCTGAAATTTCATAAATAATCAAATAACAATCACATCAATTTGTCATGTAACAACATAGTCAATAACAAGGATTTAGGCACAACAAATAGATGATTAAATATATGCCAACAATTATCCAATTTAATACACAATATGCTCAAGATTTTAACTCAATAAAACTTGCACATATAAACCAAGTACGTACTCGTCACCTCGCGTACATGGTTTTCAATTACACAAATTACACATAAGACTCAATGCTTATGAAAAACTTCCCCCACTCGTGGTTAAGCAAGACACTTACCTTTTTGAAGTTATGTCGATATTCCAAAATAGCTTTCTCACGTGAATTGACCTCCGGACGGCTCCAATCTTTCTTGAGTCTTCCTTACATTACTACGAGGTTCCGGAAATCCTAGCAACTTCAATCTATTTATAAACATAACAAAAGTGAACTATAATTAGGAAGATTTTCATGGTTTCGGCTCATTTGAGCATTTTATCAAACACTAGGTGTGCAAATTTGGTTACAAATTTCTTTTACAAGATTTTCTTCTTTCCACAACCCAATCTTTACTTATTTGATCTCAACAATCTTCCCACAAGCCTTATTGGTACAAGAATATATACATAATACTTTTACACCCAAGAATCATACTCTCAATCTCCAATTTTTTACTCCAAACTCAAAATTAAAGACTAGGGGTTGAATCTTACCTCTTTGATGAAGATCTTGTGATTAACTTCCTTGATTCTTGAAGATTGGATAATTAGAATGTTAGGTTCCCTCCTTCTCTATTTAAAATGCCCTTACCTCTCTCTAAAACCCTCAGAAAAATACCCCAAAATAAGCCCCAAAGTCTATTTATCAAAATGGGGTCGGGTTATGAAAATAGAAAAATTAACCCTCCTAGAGCAGGTCTGCGGTCGCATAATGAACAGCAGAATGGGTATGCGGGCCGCAAAATTAATCACAATATTGGTGACCAGAACTAGGCTCTTCTGGTTCTGCGACTAGTTTGCGGTCGCAGAAGCAGTTTTGCAATAGCATAACTATTTTGCGATCGCATAATTAGTCGTAGAATTGTATTTTTCTAGCCTTTAGTAATTTGGTCATAACGTCTTGTAGGAATGTCCAAATGATGAACGGTTTGAAGTGTTGGAAATTAGACACATAGACTTTCTTTTGATAGGCAAAACACCATATAACTCTTCATATAAAGAGAGGTATGCGCATTTGAAGTTAGGTCTTGTAGCGAACTTACTTGAAACTTTAGTCTATTATGAAATTTCCAACTTCAACATTCGATGCCGAAACCTATCGAATCAAGTCCGATTGACCTCCAATTTTGAACACAAGTCATAAGTGACATAACGGATCTATTCAAATTTCTAGAATCGGATTCCGACCTCGTTATCAAAAATTCAACCTTGGATCAAACTTTCCGAAAATCGTCTATTTTCCAACTTTCGCTAAAATGCGTCGAATTGTCCTACGGACTTTCAAATCCAAATTCTAACACGCGCCTAAGTCTGAGATCACCATACAAAGATATTGACATCATCAAAATTCTATTCCGAGGTCGTTTGCTCAAAAGTTAACTCTTTGGTCAACTCTTTCCATTTAAGCTTCAAAATGAGAATTCCTCTTTCAATTAAATTCTAAATCTTCCGAAAATCAAATTCGACTACACCCGCGGGTCATAATATATATTATGAAGTTGCCCGGGACCTTAAGTCATTGAACGGGGCATTAATTCTTAAAACGACAAGTTGTGTCGTTATATTCTCCACCTCTTAAACATACATTCGTCCTCGAACGTGCCAAGAATCTGTCTGAGGACTTTAAATTACTGAGTGTATTCTTACACACATACTTGTTGGTGATTCTACATTTCCGAAATTTAACAGGGGTCCGACGACACCATCTCAATTGAGATTACTTCTTTTCTCCATTCTTATAAGCTTTAAAGCAAATTCCCTAACTCTCCAATCATTTCCAAAAGGCCTGATTTTTACTTCGACACACGGTATTAGTCTCAATTGGCTATAGTAACTCGTGCCTACGCACACATCAACTTTCTTGATAGTATTGAAGTACTTCAATTTTTTTTTCTGGGTTGCTACATTCTTTCCCGCTTAGAATCATTCGCCATCAAACACATAACATATTTATCTCTTCCTTTGCAAATCTCAATCCTCCAAATTTTACTAACTCCCAAATTTTTCTGAAATTTTGGCAGAGTCCCCCCTGTAATTGGGCCTATCCACCTGCCAAAGTAACACAAAAATAACTCCTAACAATACATCCACAACCTAACAAAATACCACAAGGTGTATATCAATAACACCAATTTCAGTATTACAAGCACTGCATTATTATAATGATATCAGGACATGAAGCACATCATATGTATGATCATCACCACATCTCTGGTCTTAAAAGCTGCTCATAATTAATTCCAGCATTATCAATTAATCTTTTATTAACCACTACCTCATTTTGAATTTTCACAACACTGACAATAGAATGTGAGGCATGAATACCTCATGATTGCTTACTCGGATTAATGAGTCACATTTAACGCCACATGGGCACTCATCTCATAGGTTAAAACTTAATGTTTACAGCACGAAAATGGCTGAATATGCATAGAAAAATATACAAAAATTATCAAATAAGTCTAACAGGCATGACTCCCTATTAATACTATTGTACAGTTAAATTTCACAAAGGAAACATTTTAAACTCATAAATATCACCACAAGGACCTCGTCCTTACATAACTTCCATCGCGGCTTGTAGCCCCGTTTAAATATTTCACATCATGTAAAAATGTGAGGATCTCGTCCTCAACTCCGAATCACAAGTATGTTGCACATTGTGCCAACTGAAATTTTCAATTTAATTTCTTTATTCTTTTCAATATATTTCATAAATAATTTTCACAACATATAATGAACCCTCCTACCGGTAGGGCATATAATTCATAAAAATTGGAATCAATTATTCTAAAACACATTAAAACCACTGTAATTAATAATAAAAATTACTTTTGGGCTTATAGCCCTCAATGGTGTACCAAAAATAAAATAACAGACACGGGTTCACATCTTTAAATCTCCCAACAGGGATAAATATATATGTGGGTCATAAATTTACGAAGCTCACCCATAAGTGGAGCATAATAGGAGAACTCACCTCAATATTCAGAACCGAATCAAATTAAGGAAAATATCCTTTTATAATAAAATCAGGATCATACCTGTAACAACAACATCTGGTGTTTTGTCCTCAGCCAAATCATAGTGATTAAATCAATGGGTCGGGCCTCCACCTCTTAAGCGCCCACTACCCGCCTGTACTCCACCTCTAGCTGACTGTGCACGTGGAGTATCAACTGGAATAAAGCTTGTGGCTAGAGTGTTCAGATAAAATTCATTCCTCCCAAGTCAGGGACAATCTCTCATGATATGTCTAGTATCACCACACTCATAACAACCCCTCCGAGGTCGCAGCTGCTCGTACTGAGTCTGTGCCGGATAACTAGAATAATCACTGTAAGAATCTCGTATCGGTGGTGCACTGTAAACTGGAGCACTCCGAGTAATCTGATGTGCGGACTGAGCTGACCGACTGCTCGAGCCTTCGCTAAAATGGGTTCTAGCTGAAGAGTAAAACCCACTGAATCCTCCAGACCTTCGAGACCTTTTGGCCTCCTTAGACTCCCTTTCCTCGCCTAAAACACCCTCAATCTTCCTTGCAATCTCCACTACTTGTTGAAATAGAGCATCAGTTTGCAACTCTCGAGCCATGCATATTTTCATATCATAATTGAGCCCCTCAGTGAATCTGCGGACCCGTTCTCTGATTGTAGGAACTAAGATAGGTGCATGAGGGGCTAACTCACTGAACCTAATAGCATATTCTGACACAGTCATAGTGCCCTGACGCAACCATTCGAACTCTGTGCGCCACGCATCTCTGAGAGTTTGGGGAATAAACTCTTTCAAGAATATTTTCCAAAATTAAGCCCAAGTTAGTGGTGTGGCATCGGCTGGTCTACCTTCTTCATAGATTTTCCACCACCGATACGTTGCACCTGACAGTTGAAATATAGTAAAGGAAACTCCGCTAACTTCCACAATACCTATGGTGCGGAGAATACGGTGACAATTTTTCAGAAATCCTTGGTCATCCTCTGTAGTTGTGCCACTAAAGGTTGGTGGATCATATTTCTTAAACCTTTCAAGTCTCTTTTATTCTTCTTCTGATGCATTGGGCCTGACCTAGGGCTGAACCAGAATAACAGGTTGTACCGGTACTACACCCGGAACCTGTCCAATGTGAACGTGCTGCTCTAGAGTTGTGGTAGGAGTCTGAGCTACTCCCCTAATCTGCGGAATATTTGGTGCAACAGAGATCAATCCCCGCCTGAGTTAATGTACCAAACATACTTAGGAACTGTGCTAAAGTCTCCTCAAGTCCTGGGGTAACAACAAGTGTTTCTAGTACCTATCCCCTAACTGGAACTACTAGTGGCTCCTCACTTGTTGTTCTGACAGATGCTCTAGTCGCAGCACATGCCCTTCCTCGACCTCTACCTCGGCCGGTCTCTTGCAGCCCTAGCATTATGTGCGGATGCCTGCTCAGCTAACCCAGTAGCACGTGTACTCACTATATGTGAGAGAGTGGAGATACAAAGGTTCAAATTCCAAATTCAACAAATTCTGCATGACAGGAATGAAAGAAATAAAAATTTCCTAATAGTTCTGTAGCATCTCGAAGATAAGTACAGACGTATCCGTACCGATCCGCAAACTCTACTAGAATCATTTGTGACTCGTAGAACCTATGAACCTAGAGCTCTGATACCAATTGTCACGACCCAAATATCCCACCACAAGCGTCGTGATGACACCTAGTCTCTAAGACTAGGTAAGCCGATTTCAATTATATTTTTGGAGCCATTTTTTTTTAATTAAATAAGTAACCAAAACTAACAGCGAAACAAATATGAATGTACAACCTCCCAAGACTAGTAGTACTAAGTCACGAACTCTAACTGAATATATAAAATGATCACGAGGACCGATATAGAATACTGTTTGATTAAAAATTAATAGTACAATGAAATAAAAAGACTCCAAGGGATTGTGACGACCAAGCAGCTCTACCTTGAATCCTTACGATCCCGCTTTAACTCTTCTCAAGCCCAATAACTCCAATACCTGGCTCTGCACAAAAATGTGCAGAAGTGTAGTATGAGTACACCACGGTCGGTACCCAGTAAGTATCAAGACTAACCTCAGTGGAGTAGAGACGAGGTACAGTCAAGACACTCACTAGTCTAATAGCCTGTGCAATATAATACACAAAATAATAGGAAGCAGACAACAATAAGGGCAACATAAAATAACTAGTAATATGCACAGCAGACAACAAGAATACCATTAATATCTTTTAAAAATTAATAAATACAATTACACACAATAAATCAAATCCTTCAAATAAATATCTTTCACATATAATTCTTTCAAATAACTCTCTTTCAAATACAATTTTCTCAAATAATTACCTTTCAAATATAATTCTTTCGTATAATACCTTCTACATAAATATCCTTTCAAATAAATATTTTGAATATAATCCTTTCAATTAAAAAGTCACCATGTGACACCTCATTTCATAATCATAAAAATACGGGTCTCAGTCCATTTCCATATTTTTCGTAAACACGGGTCTCAACCCATTTTTCATATTTTCACGGCACCTCGTGCCCATAATTAAATCATCATAATTCCACCGGCACCTCATGCCCTCATTTCATATCACAACTGCATGGACAATTCACGTGCCAAATATCATTATCAATTAATCACAGCATCCCGTGCCCACCATTCATATCACAACTGCACGGACAATTCACGTGCCAATATCCTCATTATTTACTCACAGAGCATCATGCCCACATTTCATTTTATAATCCGCCTGGCATTAGCCACATGCTTTCAATTTCAACATAAATCAGATTGTCATCAAATTACCAACAACAAGAAAAATTGCACAAGGTATAAAAATAAACACAAGAATATCACAAACATCACATGAAAATCGTCAATCCCACAACCTCACATCATCATATATCGTTCCTAACAATAACCACCCTTATCGCTCCTATTGCCACCCTTATCACTCCTATATCAACCCTTATCTCTCCGCCCAGACAATATCAATAGTCACCCTTATCGCTCATATTGCCACCTTATTGCTCCGCCCGGACAATATTCCAACAAACACAACCACAATAAAATTTCACCCTTATACCCACATAATATCAACGGTGAAATGCCACCCTTATATCTTCAAAATAATAATTAACATAACACAATAATTTACACGGAAAATTATCATGGCAACATAACAAAATCAATTCATATCACAATTTGCCCAATGACTACAACCAAAAATTCAAAGATATAACCAAGTCAATTAATTTCACAATAAATAGTCGAAGACTCCACACAATGTGTACAATACCCAAAAATAATCAACAGAGATATAAATTACTCAACATAAAGCAAAGTCTTTATTAACTCCAAATTTTCGATAATTATATAAACACCTCTTCTTAAGCTTATTTAATTAATTATTTGCAGAGAGAAAAATCTAAAATAAAATTAAATTTCAATAATAACCAAACCAGCAAATTCACAAAATTTCATAAAAAATCAAATAACAATCACATCAACTTGTCATACACGATAAATAGATGATTAAATATATACCAACAATTATCCAATGTACTACACAATATGTTCAACACTTTAACTCAATAAAACTTGCACATATAAACCAAACACGTACTCATCACCTCGCGTACATGGTTTTCAATTACATAAATTGCACATAAGACTCAATGCCTAAGGGAAAATTCCCCCACTCGAGGTTAAGCAAGACACTTACCTTTTTGAAGTTATGTCGATATTCCAAAATAGCTTTCTCACGTGAATTGACCTCCGGACGGCTTCAATCTTTCTTGAGCCTTCCTTACATTACTACGAGGTTCCGTAAATCCTAGCAACTTCAATCTATTTATAAACATAACAAAAGTGAACTATAATTAGGAAGATTTTCATGGTTTCGGCTCATTTGAGCATTTTATCAAACACTAGGTGCGCAAATTTGGTTACAAGTTTCTTTTACAAGATTTTCTTCATTCCACAACCCCATCTTTACTTATTTGATCTCAACAATCTTCCCACAAACCTTATTGGTACAAGAATATATACATAATACTTTTACACCCAAGAATAATACTCTCAATCACCAATCTTTTACCCCAAACTCGAAATTGAAGACTAGGGGTTGAATCTTACCTCTTTGATGAAGATCTTGTGATTAACTTCCTTAATTCTTGAAGATTGGATAATTAAAATGTTAGGTTCCCTCCTTCTCTATTTAAAATGCCCTTACCTCTCTCTAAAACCCTCAGAAAAATACCCCAAAATAAGCCCCAAAGTCTATTTATCAAAATGGGGTCGGGTTATGAAAATAGAAAAATTAACCCTCCGAAAGCAGGTCTGCGGTCGCATAATGGACCGCATAATGGGTATGCGGGCCGCAAAATTGATCGCCAAATTGGTGCCCAGAACTGGGCTCTTCCGGTCCATTCTGCGACTAGTTTGCGGTCGCAGAAGCAGTTTTGCGATCACATAACCTTTTAAGGATCGCATAATTAGTCGCAGAATTATATTTTTTTAGCCTTTGGTAATTTGGTCATAACTTCTTGTAGGAATGTCCAAATGATGAACGGTTTGAAGCGTTGGAAACTATACACATAGAACTTTCTTTTGATAGGTAAAACACCATATAACTCTGCATATAAAGAGAGGTATGCGCATTTGAAGTTAGGTCTTGTGCGAACTCACTTGAAACTTTAGTCTATTATGAAATTTCCAACTTCAATATTCAATGCCGAAACCTATCGAATCAAGTTCGATTGACCTCAAATTTTGAACACAAGTCATAAGTAACATAATGGACCTATTCAAATTTTCAAAATTGGATTTCGACTTCGTTATCAAAAATTCAACTTTCGATCGAATTTTCCGAAAATCGTTTATTTTCCAACTTTCTCCAAAATGCGTTGAATTGTCCTACGGACTTTCAAATCCAAATCCGAACACGCGCCTAAGTCCGAAATCACCATACAAAGCTATTGACATCATCAAAATTCTATTCCGAGGTCGTTTGCTCAAAAGTCAACTCTTTGGTCAACTCTTTCCATTTAAGCTTCAAAATGAGAATTTCTCTTTCAATTAAATTCTAAATCTTTCGAAAATCAAACTCGACCACACCCGCGGGTCATAATATATATTATGAAGTTGTCCGGGACCTTAAGTCGTTGAACGGGGCGTTAATTCTTAAAATAACAAGTCGGATCGTTATATTTTGGACCCTCGAACGTGATCCCGGCTTAATTGCTTGGGTTTCTACTTAGACTTCAAAGCTCCAAATAGCTCGAATTAGCTCCACAACATCTACATAACTCGAAAATCACTCATGCACGGCATAAAACATAAAATAAGTGCAAAACACTACTAATTAAATCCTAACACAAGTAAAGTACATTGAATTAAAGTGTAATAAGCGACTAAAATACGGGATTATAGCCTACCATCACTTTTGAACTTATGGTATAAAATGAAGCACATATATTTTGTATGACTATAAATTAATGGATAAAAGTAAATTATTTTCAAATATGAAAATATGTCATTATTTTTTGCACAGACTAAAAAAAAATAGGATCACATAATGTTATATGCTAATTGGAGTAGGGGACCTAAGTGTACAACAGGATAGTTGAGGGGATCAATTAGTCACTAGAGACAAAAGAAATAGTTAGGCGGTTTAAGAGAGCAGAAGTTGTTAGAAGTTAGTTAACCGCGGTTGAGGAAGTTAGCTGAATATAATACCACCTTCATCTGTAATTGGGATTCTATTGATTGTTTTACAGAAGAATAACTCTTTCTCTCTCTCTCAATCTTTAATCTCCTCTCAATTGCGATACTGTTCAGGAGTAGTTCCCCAATTCTACCCCTTAGGTTTGCAGTTTAGGTGTTCTTCGTTGAACACAACAACAACAACAACCCAGTATAATCCCACTAGTGGGGTCTGGGGAGGGTAGTGTGTACGCAGACCTTACCCTTACCCTGGGGTAGAGAGGCTGTTTCCAAATGACCCTCGGCATCCTTCCCTCCAAGAACTCCCCACCTTGCTCTTGGGGTGACTCGAACTCACAACCTCTTGGTTGAACACATTACACGTAAATTGAAACAGAGAGGGTAGCATTGACCGACGCAAACTTATTCGAATTCAACTTTTAGCGATCCTTGGATTGATACAACGGGCTGTCTTTGCCCAACATTTGAACCACGCTCTTGGCATCCAAACACATTCAATTATCAATGAATTCTCAGCAAATTGAATATGTTTCTGATCACTAGAGCTTCAACAATCAATGAGTTCTCAGCAAATTGAATTCGAGACACAAGGAAGTGAAATGAGGAGCCAATTATGTATTCAAGGCTTAGGTAGATATATAGGGAAAAGACATTTAATTTTTTTTGTCATCACTAGAATTTGAACATGATATATCTTATAGTTTTCTAAGGCCTCATTTGTTTGCACTTAATGGAAAGGTCTGAATCTTTAATCATTCAGATCTCAGATATTAAGTGCGTTTGTTCAAATCTTAAACGTTAAGTATTTTTTTTTTTTTACTTAACAATCACTTGATGTATCTGAATACATCTGTATCAATAAGATCTATAATAGAGACTTAATTTTATTAAAATGTTATCATCCATATTCATTATTAATTAACGTCACCGCCTACCATTATCAACCAACATCATGCCACCCACCACCACCATCATCCTCAATCATAGCCGTCACCATTGTCGACTACCCATCCACCACTTCCACCACTATCATTCTCAATGACAACCAACACTCATCCACTTCAACTACCACAACTAACCACCCCATCACCATCAAACAACCATAGCTGGCACTGCCCACCATTATAAACTATCACCACCCACCACCATCTTCCTCAATCACAACTACCACCATCACCAACCGCCATTATTAACTATCACCACCCACCACCATCATCCTCAATCATAATAGCTACCACTACCAATCACCACTAGCTACTACCCTAAACTACTACCATCAACTAAATCTACCACCAACCACCACTTTTAGTCTTCATTCACAAGCACTACTGCTAGTCATCACCATTAACAACTATCATATTTTAAAAAATTATATATTTTAGTGATGGAATATTAGATTAATTAATATTTTATTTGAATTTTATGTTTATTAATTTTCAAATAAACGTAAATTTTATACGTTCAGATGTTAAAAATTAAACAGTCTTAATCATTTAGTATTTAAATCTTAATACACATCTTAAGATTCATATGTGTATTCAGATTAAGATATTTTAATTTTAATACAAATCTTAATATTCAGATGTGCATTTAGATTCATAGGTTTTAATCTAAAAAATAAAAATGAGGCCTAAGTGTCATTATCACTCAGCGACACCCTTCGATGCAAGGACTAAAATTCTTATTTTGTCATTCCATTGATTCTTTAGGGGTTGTTTGGTTATCAAGATGGATAAATAACGATATCATATGGGTTGAATATCTCATTAAATTAGCTGTCTTCCCTTCTATATGGGATAACTAATCATACTATTTTAGTACAAAATGATTCGTGCAACTAATTAATACCACAAGCAAATGCCAGATAAAATAATCTCGCATTTTATCACGGAATTATTATCTCTTATATCCAACCAAAAAAATAAAGAAAATTAAGATATGTTATTTGATTTTTCTTTGATTTTCCACTTGGTATTTAATATTCTCTTTTTTAAGAAAGAAAGTATTCTCAAATGAAAATCCAATTAAATTTTTTGTTATTTATAAAGTTCGAACCCAGGACATGTACCCCTATATCTTCCCAATATGTTCCAACATGATAACAAGTGGCAATTGTGTAGCGTCAAGTGAAGGGAAAGAGTGAAAAATCTCCATTTCCCAAGTGCTATATAGGTTTCACTTTATAGGGTTTTGCGTGGCTCAATGCATATATAGCAGTTAAAAAGGCATAAAAGCCACAACCTCTGGAAAAGTTTTGAGCCAGTGTTTTATTCTAGCAGCTAATATGTAGGTCATATAGCTTATTGTTATTCTTTTTTTTAGTTTTAAATGAACTCACAATAATGTCCAATGGGTTGCTCTGATGGTAAGCACCCTCCACTTCCAATCAAGAGGTTGTGAATTCGAGTCACCCCAAGAGCAAGGTGGGAAGTTCTTGGACGGAAGAATACCGAGGGTCATTTGAAAATAGCCTCTCTACCCCAGGGTAGGGGTAAGGTCTGCGTACACACTACCCTCCCCAGACCCCACTAGTGAGATTATAATGGGTTGTTATTGTTGTTGTTGTAGTATGAAAGTAAAATAAACTTTTGGTGAAAAAGAATTAAAAAAAGAAAGAAAATTAAAAATTCATATGTACAATGTCATAAAACTTCAACAGAATTTGAATTTTGACACATAAAATCATGGAAATTGTCAATACAATTTGCCACTTATTATTCTAATGAAATTCATGTCAACCAAACCCTAACACCCAGAGAAGTCCAAACACCCCAACACACATTCGAATTTTTGTTTTTCCTAATCATCGTGGTATAACTGAATTAGCTTGCGCGCACCTCGACCGAAACATCAAATCGCACAACAAATAAACAAAAACCAACGTAGACTGTAAGGACTTTTACATTATTCTTTTTTTTTGTTAATCCAACGACTCAAATTAAATGGGCAGTATGTTTCACTAAGTTTCTTCTATGCACGTGATCCGATGAATGATCGGACCACAATAGTCTATTGTACACGATCTTACCTTGTATTTTTGCAAAAAGTTATTTTCACGACTCGAATCCGTGACCTCCTGATCACGTGGGAGCAACTTGACCTTCTAAACTATGGTGTATATTCGCTTATAAAAATAAAAATTTCAAGAATCCAACGATTTGAACACTATGAATCTCTCTATACATGCCAAACGTAAAAATTCAAGAATCATGTTGTACTGACAGCAGGTCAACTAGCCTCACTAAATACCAAATAGGGAAGTGTCAAATGTCAAGAAAAATGAAAATAATTGTAGAGTAAAGCAACAGTTTGAATAACAATTTGATCTTTACTAAGGCAAGTGGGACAAAAGAGCACTTACATCAAATGGAAGAAAAAGGAATGAAATGTTCGACAATATCCGAAAAATACGCAAAGAACATGATTAAGAGAGGAAAAATGGGAAGAAAATTGAACAAAAAAAAGCAACAATATTATTTTATATGATGGCTGGTTCATGCTTTAAAAGAAAATACATCACATCACTAAACAAAGGTCTAATAGCAAAAGTGTAAATTTTCAAAATTTTCATGTTAAATATAAGAATTAGAAATAAAAAAAAGAAAAAGGAAAAAGGAAATATAGGCAAAAGAAGCAGTAATGTAGAGAATTAATTGTTGCCCAAAACAATAGAGAATTAATAGTCTATAAATATAGTAATTGTTTGCTTCAAGAGTAAAGCAAAAAAGAAATAATGACAAGTAATGATCAATAAAACCACACCATCAAATATATACCAAAGTAACATGAACTTATAATTCAGCAATATAATCAATATCTTTGCATGTTTGATTATTCATAATACAGTAGCTTAATAATCAAGTAATGTATAGTGAAAGTATATCATTGTAATATGTGTTATAACACAAGATCAAGTAAAGCATTATAATTATAATGTTAAAAATATCTCGAACACCATCTATTAGGTGTTAATAAAGTGAGCTGACATCATAAAAGTTTTATTATATCAAGTCACTGAAAAAAATTACGAATAATAATTCATCATAAATAACTTTTAGACACTGACATCACAAAAGTTTTATTATATCAAGTCACTGAAAAAAATTACGAATAATAATTCATCATAAATAAAACTAATAACCTAAAAATAAAGAAATTACCTAGTACATTATGTTAAACTACACCGACGACACGATAAAAATTGTCTGTATATATAAGTTTCTTTTCCAAATTACCCGTACCTATGCATATGATTAAGCAAATTTGCTTGGAACCTGAAAAACAGGTTTTTGAAGTTTGCGTTGAAAAATAATTCTTAAAAGTTGAAATTCACATTTTATTTGGAAAAAAGTTAAAGTTTAATGAGTAGAAGAAAAATTTCATCCGAAAACCAGCATAAACCAATTTCACCCGAAAACCAGCTAATTCTATGCCTTACATTGCCACAACTAGATTTTCTCTAAGAAAAGGAACAAGTCCAAAAAGAACAAGCCATAGGGGTAAGTTCAGATGTAAGTACAATTCATGGATTCCAAAATTTTCCATAAAAAGGAAAAATTACTTATTCTTGAAAATATAGATCCTATTTTCTGCTAAAACCTCAAGAAACCAAAAACAAACACAGAAGTACATGTACAAGAAAAATAAAGATTATAATCAATGTCATAAACCTTATAATTTGATGAAGAAATCATAGATGATTAATGAAGTTACAAATACTCATTTCCTCAATTGTTTTTAAAGAGGAATAAATAATAAACATTTAATTTATTTGATTACCATAATTTGATCCACCAAGTAATCCACCACCACCAGTAGAAGCAGCATAAAGATCAGAAGTTTCATTAGTAATATTACCACTGCCACCCAAATGCAAATCAGATAAATTGGGAAAATTATTATTATCTTTGCCTTCTTCAATTCCTTGATCATATAGAAAACCTTTGAAAACATGGCCACCAATTCTAACAACAGCTTGATATGCAAACTCATCTTCTCCATCATCTACTGAAGTTACTCTTACACACTTGAATACAGCTGGTGCTCTCACTTGTCCTGGCAATGAGGCTTTAAAACTTGCATCTACAATAATATACAACAAAATATATACTTGCATGAAAAAAAAATCAAGAAAATGCTAATCGACAACAATAAACCCACTGTAATTCCACATACAAGAGAGATTCGCGAAGGGTAGTGTGTACGCAGCCTTAACCCTACCTTAAGAATATAGAGAGACTGTTTCAGATACTCGGGTCAAGGGAAAATGAAAAAAGAAACAATAGCAGCAAACAGTAACACCAACAAGATAATAAGTAAACCGAAGCAATAGTAGAAGCAGGTAGTAATAAAAATCTAAAAATAATAAAATAAAAGACAAACACAAAAATAATAAAATCACAATTGAATAATGTTCATCAAGAACTAATATTCTAGAGAGTATAAGTATAATCTCGAATATGAGATAACTTTTATCCCATATTTAGTTACAAATATTAGTTAATATACTAGTATAAATTTTATAGCAACATCTTGGTACTCCCTCCGTTTCAATTTATGTGAACCTATTTCCTTTTTAGTCCGTGCCAAAAACAATGACATTTTACTTATTTGAAATTAATTTACCTTTATGCAATGATTTATAGCCACACAAAATATATGTGCCTCATTTTACGCCACAAGTTTAAAAGTATTCTCTCTTTTCTTAAACTTCGTGTCCAGTCAAATAAGTTCACATAAATTGAAACGGAAGGAGTATTAGTTAAACTATCTTGGTATTAATTAAACTAACATTAGATGTGAAACAACAACAATCTCATCCTGAGATTATTAATCACTGGACAAACCCTCTTTGGAACCAAACCCCTAAGAGTTTAACTTTATTTACTTTTACAACGTCAAATCAACTAAAAGCATGTGACTGCCCATAATAAATGGATAGTTTAAAAATTCTTTTGGGAGTGTATACCAGTCAAAATTCAAACCAAAAATTTCTTGAAAGTTCAAAATTAATAGATAGTGGGGGCCTGAGAGTAGATAGAAGATCATATGTTATATTACAGTACTAGTACTAAAAACTTCTTTAAAGATTAGGGTTAATGGGAGGTGGGGGTATAGAAAATCATGATATTCTTGTTAGAACTAAAACTTCTTAAAAGTTTGAAGTTGGTAGGGGTCAAGCGAGAAGATCATATACACAAACATTTTGCCGCTCACCTCGGCTATTCCATCGATACAATTAACATAAGATGACATATTTGTAACAACATAATGTGTAGAAGATAATGTGTGACATAAGATGACATACTTCTTAAAAGTTTGATCTTGGTAGGGGTCGGGCTAGAAGATCATATACACTAACACTTAACATTCTTCTTAACAAAAACGTCTGAGTCAATTTGTTCACACCTTAACTATTCCTTTACTAAAACTAAAACATAAGATGACATATTTGAAACAACTTAATGTGTAGAAGATAATGTGCAAAATTACCTTGATGACTAGAGCTAGTATCAAAACTTCTAGGAGTAGTAGTATTTGAAGTAGAAGTATGAGAAGCTGTAGTAGTAGCTTGAGAATTGACAAGTCTAGGTTTCTTAGCACTTGAAGTTGACTGAGAAGAAGAACCAGCAGCAACATTTACATTTGTTGAAGTACCTCCAATTAGTTGTCTCTCGCGCCTTCTTGCAGCTGGTACCCAAGTACTTTTTACATGTGTTGTACAATCAAAACCTCTACTTTTACAACAAGTTCTACATCTTCTGTGTGGACAATCCTTTTTAGCTTGGTTTCCACAATCTTGACATGTTGCTGAACTTGTTGATGAAACTGAACCAACAATATTGTTGTTGCCATTGCCACTACCAAGAATATTACTATTTTTGGTATAAGAATTTTGGGGTTGTTGGTTTGAAAAGAACTGAAAACCACCACCTTCAGTATCATTTCCTCGATTTCTACTAACTAAATCTTGATCATCGAAGCTTACCATGTTCGTTAAAGGAGTAGCTGTGAGTAGCGGAATAACACCAACACCAAGAGATGTGTTTGTAGCATGAGATGTAGAGATATTGGAACCGTTTATGGGGTCAAAATTGATGCTATTTTCTTGGTGTGAATTTTGATGATGGTGATGGTGGTGGTGAAATGAAGCGGGATGTACTACAAACATACCCATTTCAGGTGAGAGGCCATAGTTGATCTGCATCTGTCGAGACGATGATGCAGACCATATCCCACTATGGCCTCCTCCACCACCACCGCCAGCAGCGGTGTGAGGACCATTTCCTCCACCGCTAGCGATGGTGGTGCCAGCGTTGAAACCTAAAGATAGGTCCCCAATAGCAGCAACACCAGTAGCTGAATTAGAAGAATTAGCTACCCAGTCTGCAAAAGCTCCAGAATCTGAAGCCTGCAGCAGCCTCCTAGCAGTAGCCACAGCTGCAGACTTTTAACAGATTTCTTCTTCTTCTACTATCTTTTTTGTCCTTTACCCAACAAAAACAATAGCAAGAGAAGTAAGCTGTTGATGTTGTAAAACCTTGGAAAATCTAGAGATCAACTAGAGCAAAAAACAAAACAAAAAAAAGATGTGGGGTCTTTCTGAAATTCTTTTTCAGAATAAGATTTAGAGAAAAAAAGAGAGATCTAGTTGATGACTTTAGGTCTGTATTTGCACTAATTACTGACTGGTGAATAACAGTTGGCAGAGTACTGAGGCTTCTTCTTCTTCTTGCTGCTGCTGTTGCAGCTTCTGAGTTTCTACTGATACTATACTAATACTTCTTCTACAGTCTGCCAAATTTGCCTTTAATATTTCTTGTGAACAAAAAAAAAAGTTCTGTTTTCTTGAAGCTAAAAAGGCAAAGTTCAATAACGACCTTTCCTGAGTTGGGAACTTTTCTTGTTTCTTCTTCTTCTTCTCTTCTTCTTCTATGCTATAATTTTTCTTGTGTAATTTGCTTCTTTCTTGTTGTTAAATAGCAACTGAACTTTCTCTCTATTTATCATCAGACAGTTTCTCTTTTTGCCTCCTTCTCTGAGATTCTTTCTTGCTATCTCTCTTTGAAAAAAAAACTACTGGCAAATATAAACTGATATTATTGGAGAGAGAATAGTTGAGATTGAGATGAAAAAGAGAGGAGATAAACGGGGGTGGTTGGGGTTGAAAGGAGTGGAGAGGGAGCATTTTGTATTGTAGTTATTGCATCATTATCTCCAAAGTCTAAAAAGTCACATGTCTAGCTTTCTTTTCTTTCCCCCACCCTTGACACTTCCCAATTTCTATCTTTTCTATGTTAAAATGCATGTTACCACCTTAACCTACAATTGTAGCACTTGACCTAGTTATTATATGTAAATGTACACACAATTAAATTATACTGCAGTTGTGATATAATGCATTGGTAGGAACTTATTAAGCGATTACCTTCCTTTTTTTTTTTTTTTTTAGTCAGAGTCTATTGTAAAAAAATATTTTAATCTTCAGAATAAGATTTGTATGTACACTATTTTTGCTTGATCATACTTATAGGATTAAACTGGTATTTAATTATTTTTTTGTTGTTGTTGTAGTAGTAAGGTCTTACATGAAATCATATTAATCAAGTTCGATATGCATCAGACATCGAATGCATAAAAAAAATAAGCTAACGAAGGAGCTTTTAACTTGTATATATTGACAATAAAAAGAATTCTTACCATATCGCATCACTTAATTATTAATAAAAAGTGAAACTAATAATTGAAAAAATACACTAAATTGGTTGCTAGACATTGTAATAAAAATGATAAAAGATTTCTCCTCATCCACAAAAACCAAAAGAAAATCATTATTTACTGATAATCAAAAGACATCTTTAGTTGAATTCTTGCTTGGAACTAATAGGGAATGTGAGTGTAGAAAAAGGGAGGAGGGCTCTTCGTCCATTTCAATTTTCAACCATGCATATAGAATCTTTATTTCTCACTTTTCTCTCTAAGTTTTATTCATTTCCTTTTGTTTGTTGTTACTTCCTAAAGTCTAAAGAAACCCTTGAATTAATCCAAGAAACAAAAAGAGACAAGCATTACACTCCCTTTTACTTTTTCTACAAGAAAAAGTTACCCCTTTTGTGGTGTCATGTCTCATGGTAAGTTAAGTTTGATTCAACTTTCCATTTTATTAACAAGTTTATACGAATTAACTTAATCCTGAATCATTTTGTGATTATAAAAATAATAATAATAATAATAATAATGTAGAGGAAGCAAGTTTTATTACTCAAAATTGTGAGATTTATTACATAATTCTCCTCTATTTTCTACCCATTTTCTGTTAATTAATCATGTAAAATTAAAAATAAAATATTCCATTGGCTAAAAAAAAGAATAATTGGATTCGTAAATCAAGTTTAATAGAGAAATTGAGTAAAGTGGATGCATGGTACTTTTTAAACTTTTTGGTTAAGGGTAGGCTCACGATCGAATATATTAAATACTATTTGTTTGATTCAAAATATTAATCTTGGTTCAACCAATTAAATTTAAATAATGAAAAATCAATATTAACTCTTAATAATATCCAAAAGATAAGATTATCGACTTTATGACACATAATATGTATATTGACCGAATGGTAATGAATGTGAACACTAATAACATTATTCAATGATACAAAAAAATGGAAGATAACATTAATAACCTGTTTGGCCAAACTTCTCCAATAGGCCAAAAGTTTTTTTTTTCTTTTCAAAAGCATTTATTTTTCTTAACTTAAGGTGTTTGACCAAGATTGTTTGGCAAACAAAATACTTTTGGGAAAAGCATAAGCAGTTTCCATGAAACAGAAAAAAGTAGTTTTTTTCCAAAAGCAGAAGCAGAAGCAGTTTTGACTTTTTTTTCTTACCAAAAATACCTTAACAAAATATAGTAGATACCAAAATAAGTATTAAATCTAATACTTAGGATATTAAAGTATAAGTATTTCTTCTTATTTTTATGATGGTTTTCTAATATGTAGTGACTTTAGGAGTGAATGCTTTTATATCTGTAAAATAATTTTTAATATATTTGAATAATATTAAAAGAAGTAAAGTACTTTTTAATTTTATTTTCATATTTTACTTAATTAAACTGAAAAGATTTAATTATTGCTTGTAATAAAAAAAATGAGATTATTTATTTACTTATAATATTAACTATTAAATAAATATATTCATGTCTTTATTCGTAATTTGATACTTAAAAGCACTTTTTAAAAAGTCTGTTCAAAAGTGCTTTTAAGAGTACTTTTTTCATAACTACTTTTGAAAAAAGTACTTCTCAAAATAAACTGATTTTTTCAGTTTTGCCAAACAAGCTATAAATAGTAATAAAGAGCAATAAATGACATTTAAGTAAAAAAAAAATGTGTGAGTCACCCGAAAAAGAGTAAGATCTCTAAATATTTTTTTTGACATTGAAGAATGATTAATGAGCCTTATAATACTTAGGTTGTTCTTCTATTAAGTGAAAAAGCTAGACAAGAATATTAGTAAAAAAATGTTATTTTGTATGCTTATAATATGACTAGATTCTCTCTATAAAGTCAATGTGTTTTCTTAAAAGTGAATATCTCATGTCCCCTATCATTGTATCTCTTTGTATTTATAGGGAACATATTCATAGAAACCCTAACAATACAGGTACAGAGAATATCCACTAGAATATTCTCTTTAGTGTCCTATCTTGAAACTAGTCGTTGTAACTTTGTCTAGGATGCTTGACCTCGACCTTGATTTATGATGACTTCTCGACCTTGATCATTGCCGACTCTTCGACCGCAACCTTCATCAATTTCTGGGACCACTTCGACCTTGGGCAGGTCTTCGTTAGAGTCGTATTGGTGACACATGCCAGTCTGTGAATGCCTCCTTAATGTTAACATGGTTAATCATATTTGAGATAGTTTTTGCCCATACAGTTATTGAGGTCGTCCTCGCATGTGAGCTTAATGAGCGGATAATGTCGTTTTCGATCGAACTTATCGAGTAAGCTACTAGAATCGTAATCATTGTGTCGAACAGGCCACGTGGCCCTATATGAGCCGCATATTTCAAATACCTTAAGTTTCCCGGGCGATGTGTTGGAGTTATGTTGTCCACGGAATAGAATGATGTCATGATATCAAGTATCATTATGACGCATATTCCCGATACGTTGCCTCGATTCATGCGCGACCCTTAATTGGATCTTCCGTTTCTATTCTGGTGCCAATTATGACGAGCCATTTTCGGGTTTAGTGGCATGCTATCTATAAATTGAGGTTTTTAGACTTTAGTTTGAAGTTTGTTTCTCCTAACTTTCCAGATCACCATCCTTCTTCTTGTCGTATTCTCTAAACTTCCATTCCTCACTCTGTTTCCTTAGTCCATCCCCATCATTTTCCGCTTGTTATTCTTCTCTACTACTTTGCATCATGTCTAACTTACCATCAAATGCTGGTGAAGGGAGCCACATTGCTCCTTTAACAGTTGTGTTTCCTTCTCATGGGAGGGTGCTTCCGCCACTATTGATGATGAAGCATTCCTGACAGTGGAGGAAACAATCCCTCACAATCCTAAGGTTAGGTCCGACTTTACAAAGTTATTGGATGTCGCGCTTGGGATTTTCCAATCGACAATAACGCCTAAAGAATTGGCAAAACTTAAGGCCAATTTTGGCCTTCCAAACCATATCGAACTGATCTCGGCTGGTGAGGACGTGTAGGTTCATCTCCCTGAATACTACGCTCTATACGCTTATCCCTTCCTCATTGGTTATTCGTTCCCTCTCCTTCTATTGGTGGGGGAATTTTGTCGTCAATACGGCATCTGCCATGCTCAGTTTGAGCGGTATGTCTACAAAATTATTAGAATGCTGACCAAATTTGCCGAGCTTGTCGGGGTCGGACTAACGATGCAGTATTTGGCTCTTCTCTTCGCCCCTAGCTTTTATTGGGGAACGATATTGAATCTTCGCTATCGTGGAGGAAAATATTAGGTGGTGAAGACGGATGATAGGGCGAGTCGCTAGTTCTGGCTCAATTTTTTCTACGTCAGGACCGAGGACGTGGTCGCTAACGCTGATGGCTTTCACGAGGCTTGGAATTACACACGTAAGTGATCTTTTTTTGTTTGCGTTCCTTTACTGGGTCGAGCAAATCCTCCCCCACGCTGTAGGGATCCGCGATTGGCCGAGCTTCATCAAGAAGTTCAGAGTGGCACTTCCTTCGACATGTAACCTTTTTTATTTGCTCGTGGTTGTTTCATTTCTTGTTGTACGCCGATTCATTTTGCTAACTTCAATGTTTGTTTCTTTCCGAGGTAGGGGGTCTTCTTGAAGGAGCGGGACACCGGTGCTATCCTTTTGGAGGAAGATTGCTTCCCCTTCAGCGTTTGCCCCTATTGCGACTACTGCCGCTTCTGTGCCGACCACTCCATTGGCCGCCGCAATCGAACATCCTGTCCTCATTCTTTCCTCTACTTCTGCTCCTCAACACCTTTCGTTGATTGATTAGGACGATAATGTCTCTCCTGAGGACGGTAGTCTAATACCACGTAAGAGGAGAGCCAAGGATCCTAGAGGCCGGCCACAATGCATGTTGGAGAGTACACTGGGGTGGGCTCCGACATCCTCACTCATATGAGATGAACATGAGCGCATCGATGCGTCCCCAGAGGGAGAGGGTCGAAGGGGGGGTGGATGACGACGTCCTCGCACTCCCTAGGCAAGAGAAGGCTTCGCCTTTTAGGGTTGTAGTGGATGTTCCCTCTTCTGCTGATGGCAGAGAGAAGGACGTTGTTGAAGATGACGCCGGATCCAACTCCGATATGGATCTAGACTAGTTGAGGTTTATCGATGAGGGACTTACTCAACTCGAAGTGAAGTTGGAAGGGGACTCCAAAACTATTGCGATCCCAATGGATTGTAATCTGCTTGTAAATACCGAGGAGGTAATCCTTTGCCCTCGATCCTCTTTGTTCTGAGATTGAGGGTACGACCCTCAAGACAATAAATGATGGCGCGTTGTAGAATAACATTGATGGTCTCGTCTCCAGGTATGTATGACTATCATATATTTTTTTCTTTATGCTTTTATTTCTTTGTAAGTTCTAACTCCTTTTCTTTGTTTTGTAGACGGTTATTTCGGAGATTGAGAGTGCTCGGAGGGAGAAGAGAAGTAAATAAATTTACATGAAGTTAAAATACAAGTATACAACATGCCTTGGGAAATACCGGTAGCTCCGGTGTCGGCTTCGCGAAGGCGGCGATCTGGGGGCCATGAGAGTGGACTTAAAGAAGAGGGACGAGGAACTGATGCAGGTTGTGGAGAAATGTAGCGTCTTTGAAGGGGCACTGAAAAACAAAGAGGAGGAGCTTGAGCTTAATAGGGGAGTAGAGGCCCAATACAGCGATCTCCAAGCCCAAGTAGACTAGCTGTAAGGTCAACTTGAAGAGTACCAGCTCAAGGCGGAGGCTCTCAGAGGCGAGGTCGCCGAGAAGCAGGAAGAGCTCAATAAGGCGGAGTCTGCTCGGTCGGAGGCTTGGAGAAGGGTGGAGTTACTTGAATTGGTGAACTGAAACCTTTATCTTGAGCGATAAAATGACTTATCGACGGCGAGGGCTAAAGAAGAATGACTCGATGAAAGGCGTAGGGAGTTGGAAAAAGAGATCTCCGATCTTTATGATCGAGTTTATGCTTTATAGGCCGAGAAGGCCAACTTCTTGCACGACCTTCTTCATCTACAACTTATGGCTTCCTCAATGCCCCGTGTGAGATATATGAGGAATGGATTCATGCCGAGGCCCAACTGGATGTGCTTTGTGAGTTGCATGTTGTGGGCTCCATTCCTGCCGCGGACTTTGAGGATGCTCAAATCAAGGCTCGCGAGTCCCGGGTTGCTTGTGGCTACGATCTGGCTACGCTTCGCCCTGGCGAAAAAGATGAGGATGGGGAGGTCACTATAGATTATCTTGAGGATGAGGCCCAGTAAGATTCTATTTACCCTCCAGGTGAGGATGGAGATAGTGCTGAATATCGGGGCGGTGACGGTGTTGAAGACCAGGCTGGTGTGGATCTTGTGGGTCGTGTTGGCGATGGCAATCGATAGTGTTTTTTATAATTTTGTGTATTTTTTATGGCATCTTCAAGAGCCTTTGTAAGAAACTTTTGTCTACATATATAAAAGGTTGTTTTTGCTTTCATCTAAGCCTTTCTTATTTGCCATGATTTGTTTATGTACTTTGCATGTTTTGCTCCTTCGTATTTCTGTTGTTGTCGTGATTTGGGTTGCCAAACAGTTTAACGTAATGTTTCAACAGTTTTAGTTTATTTCTTACTCCGTTATTCTTGTGTTATTGTTACATATATTCGATTAGTCCTTGTTGTATTCTCTAATTTCAACAACTAACTCTTAGCAGATAACATGATATTTTCTATGATCAAATGTACTCTTTTATGTACCTTTTTTCTCTTAGTTGATACTTGATGGTCTTGGATAGAACTTAGAACGTTTTCATTGAGTACTTTAATTAAGAATATTATAGTCTATAATTCTATGCACTAGTTAATATTCAAACCGAATAAATTAAACTGAAATTATCGAAACCGAAAGAAGTAAAGTCAAACCACACTGAATGTAATTAAGTATGGTATTGGTATAATATTTTAAGAAATCGAATATCGAAAATTCTGTACCGTACCGACCGACCGACGAACACCTTTATCGAACCTGTAATTTACATATCCCACGAAAATAATTTTACTGTTACTCTTAGACTCCCTTAAATGCTAATTAAAATTAAGCCCCCATTTGACTATGGATTTTGCCAAGTTGTTTCCAATTTTTGTTTTTTGGCAAAACATGTTTGTTTATAGATTCTATCCATGTTTTGGTAGATTTTGAAAATAAAAATTTAAAATCCCAAAACTAGCTCTAAACTTGCCCAAAATATTACTGTTGGATATTTTAACAATTTCAAAAATTACCTCAAACTTTTGTATTTTATAAAAAAATTCACCATCTATTATGACCCAACTAATCCACCGGCTAATTACTATCATTTTCTTTTGGACTGATGGATCTTGTAATATTATTACAATTTGATGAATTATAATGGCTATTAATTGAGTTATTACTAGTTGATATTAAAATATCATGTTATTGTTTTAGGATAGTGTATTACATAGTTCATTATAAAAATAATAATTATGTGCCAAACTTATCTATGTTCATGACTATGGTTTGTGATAATGATAATGAATGATATCGATGAAAGTTTTGAATATGCATGACTAACAAATTTGTTTGTTTGGTATTATTGAATATTTTTGATAGTTTTTAAAACTTATGAGTATAAGTCATAATTTATGTTTTCTTTTTATAAAATAATTTAAAACCATGTTTAAATTGATTTTGATATTCAAATCAAATTTCACCAAAATCAAAAAGTATTTTTTACACAAATTTGAAAATATGTAACCACACCCACGCTAGCTAAATGGCGCAAAAGGAACATTGAGAGAAGTGAAAAAAAGAGAAGAAAAGACAGAGGGAGTAGTGGGTCCCAATATGGCTTTAGGAAGTGTACGGCATCACGCTTCCCTCTTTCCGTGAATTTATGTTCACTTGTCTCTCTCTTTCTCTTTCTGGAAACAGGCCCCCTCTCTTTTTCCTTTCTTGAGCCCCGTGCTCTGTTTTTGTAGTTATATATTTATTCATTTTATCTTTATTTACTTTAATCTTCAAATATTTGTTCTTCTTTTTACTTTTGCATTTCTCTTTTTAAATAAAAGGTTATTAATATGAATTTATTGTCGTTCATTCACGTGTTTTTCAGATTGATCACTCTTAATTCATATTGCAAATGATGATTTTTCTAAAGTATTCTTTCAATGCAGTCTCATTTAATGAATGAGAGAGTTCTCCTTGTTTTTTTTCTTCCTCTTTAAGAAACTCCCTTGATAACGAGTGAAAATTTGACCAAGGTTCCCGAGTTCGAGCTCTGATTATAAAGTTGTCATTAGTAAAAAGCATTTAATTTTTTTCTAAATTTCAAATTGGTGAAGCTTTAAAATAAATATCAGATATTACAGGTTGCAATTTAAGCCCGAATCCATTTGACCCGCATAATCCGTCCAAGATTGGGTCACTCATTAACCTATCAATTTGTTGAACTTAGCTCATCTTAACCCAACTCATCTCATCCCATCTACAGTTGGGATAATATTTAGGGAATTTTACCTTCTTATACTATATATGAAACTTTATTACCCTCTCTAATCAAATTTTAACTTAATTACACAAGCATATACAATTTACCAACTATATATAAATTAGTATTAATAAGTGTTTTTTTATATTAGAAATTGAATAAGGATTCCCATCCCTGCACTCTCTCTCTTCTCTCTTTCTTTCTCTCTATGTTCTTTTCCCAATTTTCTTCCTTCATTTTTCTCTGTTTTTTATCCTTTTTGTTTTCAAGAAAATTCATCAATGAATTTCAATTGTTATAATATAGAGTTTTAACTTAGCAAATTTCTTCATGTTGCACAACTGGTGTTCGAATTAAAATTGTCAATTTATAAATTTTGAACGCATTTGATTCCCTACCATTGACAACCATTAAAAAGTTCTGAAGCTTTGAATTCGCATTTTGGTTTTTAAAAACTATTACTCCCTCCGTTTTAATTTATGTGAACCTATTTTCTTTTTAGTCCGTGCCAAAAAGAATGACCAATTTCCCTATTTGAAAACTATTTACCTTTATGCAATGATTTATAGCCACATAAAATATATGTGACTCATTGTACACCACAAGTTTAAAAGTCTTCTCTCTTTTTTTAAACTGCGTGCTCAGTCAAATGAGTTCACATAAATTAAAACGGAGAGAGTATTTGTTTAGATTGGGTTTTGTTACAAATATTTGAAAATATTCGTTGGAGTTAATATCTCAATTTTGAGGGTGTTTGGTAAAGATTACACTTAGTTTTGACTGAATTACAGTTTGTAAGTCGAAAAAGAAGAAGAAGAGGAAGAAGAAGAAGAACACATGACATACAATATACTTACGAAATTGTATTAAAGCTGTATGTAAATTTTATTCTGTTGTAATTATATATATTTTTATTTTGATTGTTGTATGAAAATTAAAAATTAGTCGTATAATGTATGAATCGTTGTATGAAATTTGTATTTAAGTTATAAATATAACTATCTTTCTACATAAAGTTGTTGATATATATAAAAAATATTTTAAGAGATAAAGTTTTGACTGAAATTTCAGATAGGAAGAATAAACACCATTTACAAAATATATACAAATTATATACAAAAAATATATTGTATAAATTTGTATTTAAATTGTATGATGTTGTAGTTATATTTAGCTGGGTATAAACAATGTATGAAAGTTATAGATAAGTTGTATACTATATAATTAGTTGTATGAAATTTATTTTTACTATATATGTTGTTGTAGATATTCAAATTTGCATTAAATTTGTATGAACTTTATTTTAAATTTGTATGTTGATGTACCATACATTGTTCTTTTCTCAATTGATTTATTAAGGAAAGAAAAGTAGATATTGAATTCCAAATCGACTCATGTGCATTGATTCATATTTGTTTGAACAAAAAAACTTGAATATTTGATGAGAACTGAATGATTTGGGTTGAGAAATTTTGAGTTTCACATTAAAAGAGACATTGTCGCACTTCGGAGAAACTTAGTTTTATGTGAGATTTTGAATTTTGTGTGAGAAATTAACTGGATAGCATATATTCTTGTTAGAAATACTAAAACAAAGTTGAATCTGAAGTTTGGAGGTGATTGAATTTAATTTGAAATTTGCTAAAACTTCGAATCTGCTCAATTATGTCTTTTGATTCAACTACGATTGGTGCTGTAGTTTGACAATGTTGTTAAGAAATTATTCAGTAAAAGCAGAGTAGACCAATCGTAAAGATGAAAACAAGGATAAATTTTGGCGACAATTGCGTTCAAAGCTGTTGTCATATTGTAGCATATCTTTTTCCTCTTTTTGTAACTTAAATTCTATTTGTTATGGCTTAAAATATGTAATACACAACTGGAAGGAGATTTATTAGAAGAGGAATGGAGAGAAAATAGGAAAAAGATGTAACTAAATCTCCTAATTTAAGACACTAATAATGTATTGTATATAATTTATAAGTAATCCCATATATTGACCCAGCTCATTTCAGTTCAAATAATTTTTAGATGTCACATTTATGACTAAGTTTATTTATTTACTCGCCCATTTTGACTTGCTTAAAATTAGTTTAACCCGCCCAACATCACACCAAACTCAAAACTCAATAAAATAAATTTGAACACTTGTCCATGTTATTTCTCTTGTTTCCTACAATGTTAGTGGGAGGAAATTAGAAGAAAAAGAAAAAAAGATCTTAACAATACAAAGGAGTAGTTAAGTATAAGGAGTAGTTAAGTATACGAGGTTATGAGTTTGAGTTATTTCAATAGCAAGGTCTATCGGAAACATCTTCTCTATTTCAAGATAAGGGTAAAATTTGCGTACATATTTGACTGTTCAGATTCTACTAGTGTAATTATATTGGACGGTCATTGTTGCACTAATTAAGTATACGAGGGACAAAAAAGTTAGATATGTCTGTCACATGGGTACAGAATTTGGCATAGTCTTTTTTCTATAAATAATCACCGACCATTGACTATTGCCCTTACACATCACCCAGTTTTCTGTATATCCATCCAAAATTATATAGGGATTTGGGAAGAGAGAAGAGAACTTTATCAGTGTATGGGTGTATTCATATTGATGATTATTTAAGTAGGCATTTGGACATAAAATATTTTTTTTTTGAAAAAAATAATTCTTAAAATTAAGTTAAAAATTTATATTTAAGATTTGAAACTGTATTTGAATATGTGATTTACTTGAAAAATATTGTAATTTTATGAAGGCAAATAAAATTTTATATGTAAAAGTGGTAACACTCACTTTCCAAACTGGGAAACTCATCTTCAAAAAGAAAATTGAAAAATTAAATATAATGTATATTGTATAGCTAAACAAGTTTTCAAAAAAAAAAAATTTATGGACAAACGGGTCCTAATTATTCTTCATAGTTAATTTATGTACAATTCCGTTCTTTTGTTTTTAAATTCTATATTTGGTATTCGCATGATTAATTTATATTTAAGTAGAAAATCTCCTTTTAAGAGTAGAATGTAAAGGTGACTCCATTTATTGAGTTCAAACCTAAATTTTTTGGTATATTTATTAACTCTACCACAATCTTTAACGATTATGTATAATTACTTTGTTCAATCACAACTTGACAACACTAGAAATTTTTTTAATGTAGAGAAACTTTAAACATGTTTTCATGATTTTACGGCATGATGTATGTTGGATTCCTTCAAATTTGTATGATAGCAAAAATTACTCAATCTGATCCATATTATTGTACACTTTTTAAGAAAAAATATTTACTAATAATGTTGATCATATAATAATATTTGTCTAAGATATCTTTTACTTCCCCCTAAATGTTTCACTCAACTAACTCTATTTGTAAAGGGAAGAGAGTCAAATATATCTCCCTACTTTCATATATTGTCAAAATTTAATATTTGTTATACTATCTGGCCAAATTTACCCCTATCATTATACCATCAGGCCAAATTATTCCGTACAATCAGCAAATTTTAAAAAATACCTCTTGATCTGTTAAGTAATCCAAAATATCCCAAATTTCTTTTATTTAAATCACTTGTTGTTCTTCTTGGTCCACTATTTTTAAAATAATTGGCATTTACCTGCTTTCTGAATTAGAAAAATAAAAATAAGAGAAAAAAATATTAAATAATACAACCGAATAAACAAAGTATAGTAAATTAAAAATTCTAAATTAGGTAGCTTTTCTAAATTCTAAAAGTATTTACAACATCCCAATTTTAACGAATTCGGTGCACCAAATGTATGAAGACTTTGCAAGTATTAGTGATTGAAGTTGAAGTTCCTCGGAGACTTTACATTATCTAATTCAACTTTGCTTTAATTAAATATCATTGTGCGCTTTTCAGTTAGTCGATCGAACTCTATACTAACCAGGCAATGACAAAATATATTTAAATATACATGTACATACTACATACATGATGATCAACTGCATATAATACACAATAAATAGACTCACTAAATTCTATGGTGTGTATATGATTGAAAAATAAATACAAATTTAAATTAATTTTATTTATTACAAAAAAAAAATGGGTGCATTGGTAATTTTAAAAAACTATGAATAATTTGTATAGTCTAGTAACTTTAGCATTCACATAAATAATAATTTTAAAAAATAGTGGACCAAGAAGAATAACAAGTGATTTAAATAAAAGGAATTTGACAGATTTTGAATTACTTAGCAGATTAACGGATATTTTTAAAAGTTTACTGATTGTAGAGGTAAATTTAGGCCGATAGTATAACGACATGGATAAATTTGGCCCGATAATATAACGAATTTTAAATATAAATAATTTATGAAAATACACGAGTATATTTGGCTCTTTTCTCGTTTGTAAATCATATAAAAGCTATAAGGTCCAAAATTTATAGCTACATTAATAGAGTAGGTTTATTGAAGTAAACATGCATCCCTCTCACTGATACACTATTTAGGTACACTATTACAAATTATGACAATATAGCTACACTAGTACTAGATTAGGTTGTTTATTATTTTCACTGGTATAATAGTCTGTGTAGTATAATTGGAGGCATTAAATTACACAGTGAAATCATTGAATGCCCAATTGAAATAAAGATCCATTTTTCTACCTTAATCTTTTCCTTTATCACATATTAATCATGAATTTATTATTGAGTTTAAAATCACGATACCAAATAAACTTGTGCTTAATGTATAATTTGCCTAAGATATTATATGAATTACTTCTTCGAACTTGCCAATCTAGAAATTTGTTCTTACTTCTCTCTATTTATGAAAAACAACCTGTCACCGGAAACTTCATTATTTTGTCACTGTTTCTATAGCCTGTTTAATGTTTAAAATTAATGACAATTGATTCGTTGTAATTTACTGTTGAATCTACTCGTCATAATTGTGACGAATTAAATGATTCAACGTAAAGGCATTATTACTAAACAACTTTAAGCTGCTGCCCGTACCTTTTACTTTGATGGATAATGGAACTTAATAATTAACCTTAGTTTAGACCCTAGTGCTTCATGCAAGTACATAATTAAGCTCTCTAAGGTGCAAAAAGGTACTTATGAAAATAAAATGCAAAGAATCATTGCCATAATAATGAAAAAGCAAGCTAGTAAAATAAAAATTGAGAAACCAACCACAAAGTTTGTGGTAAAATGATAAGTATCTAATTCGAGGTCTCGTGTTTGAACTTCGAATATGAAATTGCTTTTGTGAGGAAGTGATTTATCCCAAAAGTGAAATTTTCTATAATTTTTGGATTTACGAGCTCAATACAAGAACCTAACATTAGGTATGAAACCCAAAAAAATAAAAGAGTAAGAAACCCCCTATGCAATTATTGGTTATAAATTGGTACACCTCGAGTAAACTAAAAGAGAAAATACATGAAATACATTTGTGAAATATAACTCCTAATTATTTATGACATGTGCATGTGAGATGTAAATTTCTTTTCAATGATTTCAAACTGGCCAATAAATTTCCTTTGTAAAGCTTTTAATTCCAATTAAATACTTTTCAAGCACAAACTCTCGTTGCCTTTATGTGATTGCACCTAGGTAGCCTAAATATAATGCAATGTATGAAGTCTAGTTGTCACACTTCTTTTTTTACCCCAAAAGATATAAGTTATGGATCGTGTGTTAAAGAATTTTTTCAATTAAAGTGACAAATTTGAGTATGCGTTATTTTTTTTACAGAGTCGCCACTTGGAATCGATTTTTGGGTGTTCAAAGTCACCTTTTATTTTAATCTCTAGTCAAAGGAGGGTTTGACTCTATTTTTATTGGTCTCCGAAAATAGGAGACTTGGTAAGAAATTCTATTGACTGAGGAGAAGGTGTGAGGCACTCCCAGAATCCCGTGGTTCTACCACAATCGCATTATTGACTACAACCAATTTTGAATTAATTTTGGACAAACTGTGCAATTATTTAATTTCCATATTTTACTTTTCCGCATTTATTGCTTGATTATTAGAATTATTAAAGGATGTTTGGAATAATAACATGTCGTGACCACACTACGCAAGCGATTGCATGATCGAGACGAAATTTATTAATTTTGTCATAACAACGCTACACAAGTGAATCCGCAGTCAAGACAAAGAATTATTAACACGTTATTACATTTGAAAAAATCACTACATTTGAGGAAATTAATTTTAGAATTGATCAAATGTCAACTATCGCGTTACACAAGCGAATCCACGATTTATAGCAAAAATTAACTAAATTAGGAATTAATTAAAGCTATTGGATATATGGTATGGAATTAATGAATTAATTGAATGTTAAATATTCCGTTACACAAACGAGTCCGTGAAGTTAAAGCGTGTCTATTAATTGCCTAGTATTTAAATTAATTAAGTGTGATTAACTTATTTAAAAGAAAATTAGATTATTATAATTTTATGACTAAATTAAAATGTAAAAAGCTGGCCAACTCATTATTTAAATATGAGCCAGCTTAGTTTATTGAGTTTGGCACGGGCCGGGCCAACTTGTTTAAAGAATGGGCTAGCAAGCCTTTAATGTGTTGGGCTTGTCAAATTTAAGCTCCTCAATGAACTCAACGAAGAATTAACCCAAATAGCCGTCAATTCAATTGCTTAAACTAAAAATAGTCGGTGGATGTATAATATAAGTATAATCTATGTATTATATGTGTATAATTATGTATATTCAATGTATAATCTATGTATATGTCTAGAAAAAATAACAATAAATATGGCCGGCTATTTATGTAAAGATTCATTTAACTTATCTCAATTAGCTAAAGACCTCCCAGTCACTAAGACAAAAAGATTATTCTGTTAATTCAAGATTTGGCAAACTTAAAATATACAAAACAACAACAAAAAATAATTAAAAGAAAATGAAACATAACAGACTTCAATTAATGATATGGTTCAGAAGCAATCAATCAATATTTTAAAACCCACTTTCATTCCAAAAATTCAAAGAAAACAATTTTCTATAGTCACCTTTTTTTTTTTTTAATAATATAAAGTTTAAGATAAAATTTCATGACTAAACTTATATCATCAACAAAATCATGGCGAGACATTTTCTAAGTGTCTTCTAGTTTAAATGAGACCCAACTGATGACCATGTTGATAAACCTTTCTTTAAACTCAAACATCATGAATAGAGATTAAAAAACCACAAACTCTTTGGCATGACATGAGATTCTTTTTTTAAAATCTAAACATTCAACAAACCATATGTCAAGACCCGAAATTTCCCACCTTTAGAATCGTGATGACGCCTAACATTTCACTTGCTAAGCAAGTCAACGTTAAAATAATCTTAACTATTTTAAAGCAAATTTAATTAAATAGAAATCAATTATTGAAATAAAGTGCGGAAGACCATAAATACCGAATTATCAAAATACATCCCCAAATCTGGTGTCACAAGTGCACGAGCTACTAGAATGATGTAAATAAAGGTCTGAATAAAATTCAAGTTGTTTGAAAGATAATACACAGCTGAGATAGAATAGAAGGAGACTTCAGAACTGCGAGCGCTGTGCAGTTATACCTCAAGTCTCTTTTGAGTAGCTGAATCCGAGCACGTCTATGGTACACTACTGGGACCAACTCCAAAATCTGCACAAGAAGTACATAGTGTAGTATCAGTACAACCGACCCCATATACTGGTAAGTGCCGAGCCTAACCTCAACGAAGTAGTGACGAGGCTATAACAATACACGTACGTAAACCACATGTAGAAGTATATTACAAATAACAATTTATAATTTGGGAGGGGACATGCGAAGGGGAATGATATAATAATTTCAGCAGGAGAAGTATCACTTAGCAACTATTTAATTTATCAATAATAAAATGAGCAATTGATAATGTGAAAAGGGCACGACACACCTTTCGTGCTTTTATTCTCATTTGGCATGGCATCACCCTTCGTGCTTTTACACTTTCTGAAAATGACACGGCATCACCCTTCGTGCTTTTACACTCACAAATGGCATGGCAACACCCTTCGTGCTTTTACACTCACAAATGGCACGGCAACACCCTTCGTACTTTTACACTCTTCCTTACTATGACAGTGATATTATAAATAATAAAAATGGCACGGTATTACCCTTCGTGCTTTTACACTCTTTCTTATTATGAAAATAATAATATAAATTTGGAAGAGCATTTAAATGCGGGGATATGCACTTATCAATCAATTCAATACCAGAATACCGATTTCACCTTCCAAAACATTCAACAATAATTAAATGAATAATAATTTCACGAATAATGATCAAATAATTAATAATAAACTTAAACAAGAATATCTTAATTAAATAGGCAATTATTCATATTAAACAAATTCTACCCGCATGCTTTGACTCAACCACAATGCATAAGTACTCGTCACCTCACATATACGTTATACCCGCACGTTAAATCACGTAGCAAATAGACAAATAAGTCCTACTCCCTCAAGTCAAGGTTAACCATGACACTTACCTCGCTGTGCAACTGTAACGACCCGGCCTGTCGTTCCGAGAGTTGTAGCCCCAGTTTCCCCATTTCTGCTTATTTATGTGTTGTTCATATGTGTTGAGTTGTTTTGAATTGGTAGTTTGGGTTCGGAGTAGTTTTGGAGTGAAATGAGACAATTAGTCTCTTAGTTAGAAAGCTAAGTTATAAACGTCAACCGGAAGTTGATTTATGAGTAAACGAGTTCGGACTTGGATTCTTATGATTCGTTTAGCTTCGTTGAGTGATTTTAGACTTAGGAGTGTGTCCGGAATTTAATTTGGAGGTCCGTGGTAGAATTAGGCTTGAATTAGCGAAAGTTAGAAATTTGGCCATTTTGGTCGGCAATGGAAAATTAGGTATCGGGGTAGAAATGCAATTTCGGAAGTCGGAGTAGGTTCGTAGTATCATTTGTGACGTGTGTTCAAAATTTGAGTTAATTTCGAGTTGATTTGATATGTTTCGGCGTGAGTTTTTGGAAGTCGAAAGTTCGAAAGTTTATTTAGTTTGATTTGAGGCACGTTTCGTCGTTTAAATATTGTGATGCTTGATTTGAGGCCTTGAGTTGGTCTGTGTTATGTTATAGGATTTGCTAGTATGTTCGTACGGGGTCCCGAGGAGCTCGGGTGAGTTTCGGATAGGTTTGGGCTGCGTTGTGCTCGTTTTTCTTATGTTTCGACGTCGTTTCTTCCAGCATAAATGGTACCATATTAAGCAAATAAGCTCCGATTTGTATTTTGATTGAAGAATTAGATCCGTATCGTAATTACAGAGCCATAAAAAAAGAATCGTCGAATTTAGGTATCGTATGAGGAATTTAAGGTCATTTTACTAAAATAAATTGGGTTGCGAGATTTGTTAGATTAATTACGAAATTGCCACTGAATTCGTATTTAAAAATCTACACTATTTGCAAATTGAGTGATTCAAAAGCCTAACTTGACTAAAATTTCACAAGAAATCTATTGGAGGCATAAAAAGCAAGTTTCGGGATCGTTTGGCATGAGAAATGAGGTACAATAACTGGCAAAAAAATATATAAAACGAGAGTTTGTTCATTCGGTCATATTTTGAGTTGGGGAGCTCGGATTTGGGTGATTTTGGGGGCAATTTTCACCATATGGATTGGAATAAGTGTTCTCTACTCTGTTTTGGTTATATTTCATGAATCCGTCTTCGTTTTTGGGATTTGAATCATGATTTCAAAGTGAAATTGAGGGAGTTAGGATTTGAGTTTTGGAGAGTTTAAGTGAGGATTTGAGGGGCCAAATGGAGTCCGATTTTGATAAATTTTATATGGTTACACTCGGGAAGGGACGAGGTTTATTATTCTGCTATTTTTGACTGATTTCGAGACATGGGCCCGGGGGCCGAGTTTTGGCCGATTTTGAATTTTTGGCATATTTATGTAGTTTTTATTGTGAAATTCGATTCTTTAGACTATGTTGATAGTAGTATTCTGATTTTCGGTTAGATTCAGAGCTTTTGGAGATCGAGTCTAGAGACGAGGGCATCCCGGAGTAGGATTTTACGCTGTTAAGGTAAGTAACAGTTTTAACTCTGACTTTGAAGGTATAAACCCAGAGAATTTGATATCGTGTGACTGTTTGGAGGTGATACTCATGCTAGGTGACGGGTGTGTAAGTGTATACCTCGAGGGATTGAGACTTGGTCCGTCCCGCGAGGCCTCATAGCCATCATATGTGTTTACGTAGTTACTTGTTGTTGAATTTATCTGCCTTCATGTTAGAGATCATTCTTAGGATTTATTCATGCTCACATTATTGTACTCAGTCATAGAAATTATTGTACATGTTTACCTCAGTCTCTATTATTTGCTAATATGCTATGATACTTGATGTGGGCTATGTTCTCTTATTTGTTGATGATGGTGAGGCTAGTGAGGTACATGATTGAGTGAGGCTGAGGGCTTGCTTGTGAGGATATTAATACCATAGCGCGTGAATTGTATGCGTAGTGCGTGAGTTGACCGTGTGGGTCTAGGTATTGATACCATAGCACGTGAGTTGTCCGCGTAGCATGTGAGTTGATCGTGTGGATCCAGGTATTGATATGATGGCACATGAGTTGTCCGTGCTTAGCGCTTGGGCTTTGGGAGTCCCTCTGGAGTCTGTACACCCCTCCCAGTGAGAGCAGAGTGTAGAGTGTTGAGCGTTGAGTGCTGAGTGCCGAGTGCGAGTGCTGAGTGATGGAGTGACATTGCTGTGAGGTTGCATTTACTTTTGCTTTTACTGCATTTACCTGTTAATTTTCCTTGTAGTCTTACTGATTTATGAAATTACTTGTCTACTCCTGTTTGTACTTAATTGTGGAAATAATAATTGGATTATTCTGCTTAGCTCATCACTACTGCTCAGTTCCTTAGTTATTTCTGTTACTACTGAGTCGGTTGTACTCAAACTACACCCTGCACTTTATGTGCAGATCCAGGTGAGTTAGAAGGCGGCGATCGTTGAGTTCAGGCCGACTATCTTTGAAGACTGCAAGGTAGCTGTTAGCGTCCGCAGGACTTTGTTACTCCTCTTGTCATTTCTTCTTTTGGACAGTTAGACAGCTTATATGTCTTAGTTCATAGTTTTAGATGCTCATGACTTAGTGACACCCCGATGTTTGGGGCTCATTTCCGTATTTTCTATATTATATTTAGAGTTGATTTAGTTTATGAGAAATTCAAATGTTGGTATTGTTTTATTAAATTCTTATAATCGATTTAGTAGTAATATTTTGGGAAATAGGCTTGCCTTGTAACACGATAGGTGCCATCACGACTATGGTTAGATTTTGGACCGTGACAGCAACCAAATTCAAGAATCCAATACATCTTCGCCCCGCGATTTCGTGTTCGAAATCCTCAAATCTTGTCATAAACAATTCAATATACTCAATATAAATCGTAAGATTTAATTCCATATGAATTTACTAATTTTTCGGATTAAAATCCAAAATTCATCTCAAAATTTAACAGTGGAGCCCACTTCTCGAATCCCAGAAAAACTCACGAAATCCGAACACCCGTTCTGATACGAGTTCAACCATATAAAAATTATCAAATTCCGATATTGGATTGGCTTTCAAATTTTCATTTTACATTTTTGGAAGATTTTATAAAAATCTAATTTGTCTTCAATAAGTTCACGTATTAATGATATAAATGATTATGGAATCATGAAATATAATCAATATAAGATAAGGAACACTTACCCCAATGTTTCCCCATGAAAATCACCCAAAAAGTTTCTTACCCGAGCTCAAAATCGTAAATAGTGGAAAAATGAGATGAAATCTCATTTTCAGAACTTAAGTGCTGTTTGCCCAGATTTCTACTCATCGCGATCGCGGAAATACGTTCACGATCGCGTAGAACAATTTCTGCCTAGGTCTATTTTACTCTTCGCAATCGCGGGAATGGCTTCGCGATCGCGAAACACAATTTGCACAGGCTGCCAGTTTGCACTACGCGAACACGGCAGTGCTCTTGCGAACGCGAAGCACAACTTCTCAGCCTTCCGCGATCGCGGACCACTCTGTGCGATCGCGTAGCACAAATTTTGTGCTTCAGCTTCTGCCTCATTCCTTCTTCGCGAACGCGATCCATTCTATGCGTTCGCGGTACACTAGGAGCTAACCTTCCACGATCGCGTGCCTATCTTCACGAACGCGAAGGGTAAAACTCACGGCTCACAATTTCCTCTTCGCGATCGCGGAGCACCATGCACCAGATGACAGCAGAAGCTCAAAAACCAGATTTTTCCAAAGTTCAAAAGGTCCGTAGGCTATCCGAAACTCACCCGAGCCCTCAGGGCTCCAAACCAAACATGCACACAAGTCCAAAAACCTCATACAAACTCGCTCGTGCGAATAAAATACCAAAATAATGCCTAGAACTACGAATCGAACACCAAATCAAATGAAATTTTTAAGAAAATTTTAAAATTTCTATTTTCATAACCGAACGTCCGAATCACGTCAAATCAACTCCGTTTCTCACAAAATTCGACAGACAAGTCATAAATGACATAATGGATCTATTTCAATTTCCAGAATCAGATTCCGGCCCATATATCAAAAAGTCAAATCCGTGGTCAAACTTTGGAAATCTTTAGCCTTTAAATTTTTTGTTTCCGTTAAATGGTCATAACTTGAGCTAAGGACCTCCAAATTAAATTTCGGGCATACGCCCAAGTCCCAAATCATGATACAAACATACCGGAACGGTAAGAACACTGATCCTAGTCTGTTTGCTCAAAATATTGACCAAAGTAAACTCAATTGGGTTTTAAGGCTCTATTTCACATTTTAATCTATTTTTCACATAAAAACCTTCCGAAAAATTATACAGATTGCGCACGCAAGTCGATGAATGATGAATAGTACCTTTTGAGGTCTTAGAACACAAAAGTTATTATTAAATTTAAAGATGACCTTTTTTGGTCATCACATCTTCCACCTCTAAAATAAATGTTCGTCCTCAAACGGAATTAGAAAAGTACTTGAGCTGGTAAAAAGGTGTGGATATTTACTCCGCATGTTAGATTCAGACTCCGAGGTAGCTGTCTCAATCGATTAACCTCTCCATTGCACCCGAACTGAAGTATAACTCTTAGACCTCAATTATCGGACCTACCGGGATAGAATAGCTGCCGGCTCCTCCTCATAAGTCAATTCTTTGTCCAATTGGACTGAGCTGAAATCTAACATATGGGGCGGATCACCATGATATTTTGGAGCATAGACACATGGAATGCCGGATGAACCACTGATAAACTAGGTGGTAATGCAAGCCTGTAGGCTACTCCACCCACCATTTCAAGAATTTCGAAGGGTCCTATATACCTAGGGTTCAACTTGCCCTTCTTTCCGAACCTCATTACATCTTTTATAGGTGAAACCCGGAGCAATACTCTTTCTCCGACCATGAATGCAATATCGCGAACTTTATGGTCGGCATAACTCTTTTGCCTAGACTGAGCTGAGCGAAGTCGATTCTGAATAACCTTGACCTTATCCAAGGCATCCTGTACCAAATCGGTACCCAATAATCGAGCCTCTCCCGGTTCAAACCATCTAACTGGCGAACGACACCGCCTTCCGTATAATGCCTCATATGAAGCCATCTGAATGCTCGACTGATAGTTATTATTATAAGCAAACTCCGCAAGTGGCAAGAACTGATCCCAAGAACCTCCAATATCTATAACACAAGCGCAGAGCATATCTTCCAATATCTGAATGGTGCACTCTAACTGTCCGTCTGTCTGTGGATGAAATGCTGCACTCAACTAAACCTGCGTGCCTAACTCACGCTGTACAGCCCTCCAGAAATACGAAGTGAACTGCGTACCTCGATCAGAAATGATAGACACATGCACGCCGTGAAGATGGACAATATCACGAATGTAAATTTCAGCTAACCGCTCTGAAGAATAGGTAACTGCCACTGGAATGAAATGTGCTGACTTGGTCAACCTATCCACACTGACCCAAACCGCGTCGAATTTTCTTTGAGTCCGTGGAAGCCCTACAATAAAATCCATAGTGATACGCTCCCACTACCACTCAGGAATTTCTAACTTCTGAAGTAAACCACCAGGCCTATGATGCTCGTACTTAACTCGCTGACAATACGGATACCGAGCTACATATGCAACTATATCCTTCTTCATTCTCCTCCATCAATAATGTTGCCGTAAATCTTGATACATTTTGGTGGCACCTGGATGAATAGAATACCTGGAACTGTGGGCTTCTTCCAGAATTAATTCAAGAAGCCCATCCACATTAGGCACACAAATACGACCCTGCATTAACAGAACTTCATCTTCCCCCACAGCAACCTGTTTGGCATCACCGTGTCGTACCGTGTCCTTAAGGACAAGTAAATGAGGATCATCATACTGTCGCCCTCTGATGCGCTCATATAAAGAAGACTGAGCGACTGTGCTAGCTAGAACTCGACTGGATTCTGAAACATCTAACCTCACGAATTGATTAGCCAAGGTCTAAACATCTGCAGCTAACGGCCTCTCACCAACCAGAATATATGCAAGACTGCCTATACTCACAGCCTTTCTACTCAAAGCATCGACCACTACATTGACCTTTCTGGGGTGATAAAAATAGTGATATCATAGTCTTTCAACAACTCTAACCATCTTTTCTGCCTCAAATTAAGATCTTTTTATTTGAACAGATACTGAAGGCTACGATGATCAGTAAATACCTCACACAGACACTGTAGAGGTAGTGCCTCTAAATCTTCAGTGCATGAACAATGGCTGCCAATTCTAAGTCATGAACAAGATAATTCTTCTCGTGAACTTTCAATTGCCGTGGCGCGTATGCAATCACCCTGCCATCTTGCATTAATATTGCACCAAACCCAATATGAGATGTATCACAATATACCGTATAAGATCCTGAACCTGTGGGTAATACTAACACTGGCGCGTAGTCAAAGCAGTCTTGAGCTTATAAAGGCTCAACTCACACCCGTCTGACCATCTGAATGGGGCGCCTTTTTGGGTCAGTCTGGTCAATGGGCTTGTTACAGATAAAAATCCTCCCACGAACCAGTGACAATAACCTGCCAAACCCAGAAAACTCCGGATCTCTGTAACTGAAGTAGGTCTAGGCCAATTATGAACAACCTCAATCTTCTTAGGATCCAATTTTATGCCTTTTGCCGATACAACATGCCCCAAAAAGGCAACTAAGTCTAACCAAAATTCACATTTTGAAAATTTGGCATATAACTGATTATTCCTCAAAGTCTGAATCACACTCCGAAGATGTTGCTCATACTCTTCTTGACTGCTGGAGTAAATCAAGATATCATCAATGAATATAACTACAAAAGAATCCAAATAGGGCTTGAACACCCGATTTATCAAATCCATAAATGCTGCTGGGGCATTTGTCAGCCCAAATGACATCACTAGGAATTCGTAATGACCATACCGAGTCCGAAAAGCTGTCTTAGGGACATCAGATATCCTAATCTTCAACTGATGGTAACCAGACCTCAAGTCGATCTTTGAAAATACCTTGGCACCCTGAAGCTGATCGAATAAGTCATCAATTCTTGGCAGTGGATACTTGTTCTTGATAGTAGCCTTGTTCAACTGTCGATAATCTATACACATTCGCATTGAACCGTCTTTCTTCTTTACAAATAACACTAGTGTACCCCAGGGCGAGACACTGGGTCTAATGAATTCCTGATCAAGTAAGTCTTGTAATTGATCCTTCAATTCTTTGAACTCCGCCCGGGCCATACGGTATAGTGTGATAGAAATGGGTTGGGTGCCCGGAGCCAAATCAATACAGAAATCAATATCTCTGTCGGGTGGCATCCCCGGCAAATCTGCAGAAAATATATCTAGAAACTCACGGACAACTGGGACTGAATCCATAGAAGGAACATCCGCAATGGGATCGCGAATATAAGCCAAATAAGCTAGACACCCCTTCTCGACCATACACAGAGCTTTCACATAAGAGATAACCTTGCTGATAGAATGACCAGGAGTTCCTTTCCACTCTAACCGAGGTAACCCCGGTATGGCTAAGGTCACTGTCTTGGCATGACAATCCAATATAGCATGATAAGGTAACATCCAATCCATACCCAAGATGACATCAAAATCTACCATATCAAGAAGTAGAAGATCCACACTAGTCTCAAGACTACCAATAGTAATCACACACGAACGATAGACATGATGTACTACAACAGAGTCTCCCACCGGTGTAGATACACATATAGAAGCACTCAGAGAATCATGAGGCACAACCAAATATGAAGCAAAATAGGAGGACACATAGAAATTAGTAGATCCTGGATCAAATAGAACTGAAGCATCTCTATGGCAAACTGGAATAATACCTATGATCACAACATCTGATGACTCGGCCTCAGGCCTAACTGGAAAAGCATAAAATCGGGGCTGGGCCCCACCACTCTGAACTGCGTCCCCGGGACGGCCTCTAACTGGCTGGCCTTCACCTCTAACGGCCTGACCTCCACCTCTGATAGTCTGACCTCCACTTCTAGCTGCCTGAACTCTACCTCTAGCTGGCTGAGCAGGCGATGAAGCAACTAGTGCTGGAATCATAGCACGAGAGCCCTGCTGCTACATGCTGCCCTGAAACCTGGGGCAAAATCTAGTAATGTTCCTCGGATCACCACAAGTATAACATGACCTCGGCTGTTATGACTGCTGACCCTGAAATTGTCCCTATAGACCTGAGTAACCACCCTGAACTCTGGATCAGAGGTGCACTGTAGGATGCCTGGAGTGCTGAATGAAATGGACTGGGAGGATGACCCCTACCAAAATTACCCCTTCCTCCAGATGAGGCACCACTGAACCCACCGAACTGACGAGGCCTCTTATCAGACCCCTGCCATCTCTCCTGTGCAAGAACCATCTCGATCCTCCTAGCAATATTAGAAGCCGCCTGAAAAGAAATCTCACTTCCGGTCTTCTTGGCCATCTAAAGCCTAATAGGGTGAGTAAGCCCCTCAATAAACCTCCTCACTCTCTCTCCCTCAGTAGGAAGTAAAAGGAGAGCATGCCGGGCTAGATCCACAAAGCGGTACACATACTGAGTAACAGTCATACTGCCCTGCTGTAGACGGTCAAATTATCTGCGATAATCCTCTCTCAATGTGATAGGGAGGAATTTCTCTAGAAATAGTCGTGAAAACTGCTCCCAGGTCAATGTAGGTGATCCAACTGGTCTGGTCAATGTATAATCTCCCCACCACCTCTTGGCGGAATCCGTCATCTGAAATACAGCAAAATCGACCCTATTGGCCTCAGCTATACCCATGTTCCCCAGTACCTCATGGGAACAGTCAAGATAGTCCTGTGGGTCCTCAGAAGGCGTACCACTGAAGTGAATTAGAAAGAGCTTAGTAAACTTATCCAGTCTCAATAAGGCCTCAGAAGATATAGCGGGCCTATCATCAGTCTGTGCCGTAACAACTGTCTGAACTACTCCAACTGTCGGGGCTACTGGAGCTTGATTCTGGGGAGCCATCTGCTCCAGAGCGGGAGTAGTGGGAGTTTGTGCTCCTCCCCCAGCCCGTGAGACGGCTGGTACCACTGGAAATGTACCATTCTGGGCCACGCCAACGTCTCCGTACCGATCCTTCAGACTCACTAAGCTTGCTCGTGACTCGTGAGACCTAAGTAACCTAGTGCTGTGATACCAACTGTCACGATCCGAAATTTTTCACCTTCAGGATCGTGATGGCGCCTAACATTCACTTGTTAGGCAAGCCAACGTTAAAATAATCTTAACTATTTTAAAGCAAATTTAATTAAATAGAAATCAATTACTGAAATAAAGTGCGGAAGACCATAAATACCGAATTATCAAAATACATCCCCGAATCTGGTGTCACAAGTGCACGAGCTACTAGAATGATAAAAATAAAGGTCTAAATAAAATTCAAGCTGTTTGAAAGATAATACATAGCTGAGATAGAATAGAAGGAGACTTCAGAACTGCGAACGCTGTGCAGTTATACCTCAAGTCTCTTCTGAGTAGCTGAATCCGAGCACGTCTATGGTACCCTACTGGGACCAACTCCAAAATCTGTACAAGAAGTGCAGAGTGTAGTATGAGTACAACTGACTCATGTACTGGTAAGTACAGAGCCTAACCTCGACGAAGTAGTGACGAGGCTATGACAAGACACGTACGTAAACCACCTGTACAAGTATATACAAACACAAAGTAACAATAATACAACAAATAACAATTTATAATTTGGGAGGGGATATGCGAAGGGGAATGACATAATAATTTCAGCAGGAGAAGTATCACTTAGCAGCCATTTAATTTATCAACAATAACATAAGCAATTGATAATGTAAAAAGGGCATGGCACCACCCTTCGTGCTTTTACTCTCATTTGGCACGGCATTACCCTTCGTGCTTTTATATTTTCTAAAAATGACACGGCATCACCCTTCGTGCTTTTACACTGACAAATGGCACGGCAACACCTTTCGTGCTTTTACACTCACAAATGGCACGACAACACCCTTCGTGCTTTTACACTGACAAATGGCACGGCAACACCTTTCGTGCTTTTACACTCACAAATGGCACGACAACACCCTTCGTGCTTTTACACTGACAAATGGCACGGCAACACCTTTCGTGCTTTTACACTCACAAATGGCACGACAACACCCTTCGTGCTTTTACACTCTTCCTTACCATGATAATGATATTATAAATAATAAAAACGGTATGACATCACCCTTCGTGATTTTACACTCTTTCTTACCATGAAAATAATAATATAAATTTAGAAGAGTATTTAAATGCGGAGATATGCACTTATCAATCAATTCAATACCAGAATACCGATTTCACCTTTCAAAATATTCAACAATAATTAAATGAATAATAATTTCACGAATAATGATCAAATAATCAATAATAAACTTAAACAAGAATATCTTAATTAAATAGGCAATTATTCATATTAAACAAATTCCACCCGCATGCTTTGACTCAACCACAACGCATAAGTACTCGTCACGTATAAATAAGTATGGAATCATGAAATATAATCAATATAGGATAAGGAATACTTACCCCAATGTTCCCCCGTAAAAATCGCCCAAAAAGCTTCTTACCCGAGCTCAAAATCGTAAATAGTGGAAAAATAGGACGAAATCCCATTTTCAGAACTTAAGTTCTGTTTGCCCAGATTTTTACTCATCGCGATCGCGGGAATTCGTTCGCGATCGCGTAGAACAATTTCTGCCTAGGTCCATTTTACTCTTCACGATCGCGGGAATGGCTTCGCGATCGCGAAGCCATTCCCGCGATCGTGAAGAGTAAAATGGACCTAGGCAGAAATTGTTCTACGCGATCGCGAACGAATTCCCGCGATCGCGATGAGTAAAAATCTGGGCAAACAGAACTTAAGTTCTGTTTGCCCAGATTTTTACTCATCGCGATCGCGGGAATTCGTTCGCGATCGCGTAGAACAATTTCTGCCTAGGTCCATTTTACTCTTCACGATCGCGGGAATGGCTTCGCGATCGCGAAGCCATTCCCGCGATCGTGAAGAGTAAAATGGACCTAGGCAGAAATTGTTCTACGCGATCGCGAACGAATTCCCGCGATCGCGATGAGTAAAAATCTGGGCAAACAGAACTTAAGTTCTGTTTGCCCAGATTTTTACTCATCGCGATCGCGGGAATTCGTTCGCGATCGCGTAGAACAATTTCTGCCTAGGTCCATTTTACTCTTCACGATCGCGGGAATGGCTTCGCGATCGCGAAGCCATTCCCGCGATCGTGAAGAGTAAAATGGACCTAGGCAGAAATTGTTCTACGCGATCGCGAACGAATTCCCGCGATCGCGATGAGTAAAAATCTGGGCAAACAGAACTTAAGTTCTGTTTGCCCAGATTTTTACTCATCGCGATCGCGGGAATTCGTTCGCGATCGCGTAGAACAATTTCTGCCTAGGTCCATTTTACTCTTCACGATCGCGGGAATGGCTTCGCGATCGCGAAGTATAATTTGCACGGGCTACCAATTTGCACTACGCGAATGCGAAGCACAACTTCTCAGCCTTCCGCGATCGCGGACCACTTTGTGCGATCGCGTAGCACAAAGTTTGTGCTTCAGCTTTTGCCTCATTCCTTCTTCGCGAACGCGATCCATTCTACGCGTTCGCGGTGCACTGGGAGCTAACCTTCCACGATTGCGTGCCTATCTTCGTGAACGCGAAGGGTAAAACTCATGGTTCACAATTTTCTCTTCGCGATCGTGGAGCACCATGCACCAGATGATAGCAGAAGCTCAAAAACCAAAATTTTTCAAAATTCAAATGGTCCATAGGTTATCTGAAACTCACCCGAGCCTCCGGGGCTCTAAATCAAACATGCACACAGGTCCAAAAACCTCATACGAACTCGCTCGCGTGAACAAAACATCAAAATAATGCCTAGAACTATGAATTAGACACTAAATCAAATGAAGTTTTTAAGAAAACTTTAAAACTTATATTTTTACAACCGAACGCTCGAATTATGCCAAATCAACTCCGTTTCTCACTAAATTTGACAGACAAGTCATAAATGACATAATGGATCTATTTCAATTTCCAGAATTTCGGCCCCGATATCAAAAAGTCAAATCCGTAGTCAAACTTTGGAAATTTTTAACTTTTAAATTTCTAGTTTTTGTTAAATGGCCATAACTTGAGCTAGGAACCTCCAAATTAAATTCCGGACATACGGGCAAGTCTCAAATTACGATACGAACCTATCGAAACCATTAGAACACTGATCTGAGTCCGTTTGCTCAAAATGTTGACCAAAGTTAACTCAGTTGGGTTTTAAGGCTTTATTTCACATTTTAATCCATTTTTCACATAAAACCTTCCGAAAAATAATACGGACTGTGCACGCAAGTCGATGAATGATGAATAATAATTTTCGAGGTTTTAGAATACAAAATTTATTATTAAATTTAAAAATATCCCTTTGGGTCATCACACCATCTTAGAACTTAAATTCTTTTGAATAGCTTTCTTGAACAACTTCAGAAACCTCAACTTCCACTTAAACAAATTGAGATCTAAGTAAACGACTAAAACTTAAAACTAAAACCTTATTTTAAATCACATGTTCATTAAACTAAACCCCATGAACTTATCCATATAGTGGTAATTGTATCTCATCTGAGAAAAAAAGTAAAATTCTCTACAGATATTTTCTTGTCGAAAACGTATTTAGCCAATGCAAATCAAACGAACACTTGCTTGCATGTTGCTACAGAAAACCATTAGTTCTTTACTGTGAACAACCCTTTAATGCAGCGCGCGGACGGCTTGAAGTTAGAGTAGCTTTTTTGCAGATCTTGCATTATAGTTAGTATGTTTATTAATTAGTTGACGTCAAGAATTATGTAGCCTTCCCCTCTCATCATTTTCTTATTTGTACGTACATGTCCAATTAGATGTGAAAAGTTACACGTGTAGCAGAAAATATGAAAAACAGAGTTCAATTTCAGAAATGATTGTTGTGGAAAAGTTTTAGATAACATATCTTGTACTTTTGTTCTTCCATGGAGTCCAAGTAAAAAACAAACATTATAACGTATCTACAATTCATCCAATTCACTTTTGAATATGAGTTATATATCTAATATTATATTTTAACTCATTTCCTACTTCGACAAGACAAAATCCCTATTAGGATTATTACAAGGAGATTTTTAACTTTGATTCCAACAATTTAAAGCAATTTGACGTTTATTTTTTATTTGGACTCCACTAAAAAAAATACACGGCATCATTGTAATTGTAATAGAGAAAATTATAGTGAAGATTGTATATGGAATATTCAAAAATAGTTTTGCCGCAAAGAGGGAGAAAAGAGATGAAATAAATGGGAGAAACAATCGGTAAACTAATAAGGAAAAAATAGATACTGCGTAGAAAAAGAATTAGGAAGAGAGAGAAAAGTTTTTAATATATTTATAGACAAGTTATTAATTATTTAAACCATAGTTAGGCCTTGCTTTAGTCAATTTAATCTTAGCCATTAGTTTTAACTTATGTCATGTGTCCTTAGGCTAAGCTAGAACTTGAGAAAAATGGAGAGAAGAAAAATAGAGAGGAGTTGGATCCCCTAAGGTGTGACTTGCGAGCACAAAAGACAGAAGAAATTCTACATTAACATGTATCATATACTCATTTTTACATAATCAAGAATGAATTAACTCTAGTTTTTCAAATTTTTCCTTAATTACATATCTCAATATGCCAAATTAACAATATGTAAATTTTAATTAAGCGTAATTTAGTCAAAACACTTACTCCCTCCGTTAGGGAGTATTTGTTTTCTAGGAGTTAGAGCCCATTTGGATTGGCTTAAAAAAAGTAGAAATAAATTTTAAGCTAAAAATACTAAGTTGGGGTTGCCCATCTAATTGCTTTTGGTTTGTTTTAAGCAGTTTTTAACTTATTTTAAAATTTTTTTAACTTTACCAAACACTGAAAAAAATTTAAAAAGAATTTAAAAACTGATTTGACCAGCTTAAAAGCCAATCCAAACACCCTTTTAATTGTCTTATTTGTATGTTTTGTTCCGGTTTAATTGTAATGTACACGTTTTATTGACTAAAGAGAAAAATTTCAAATATTCCTTTGTACTCTCTGGAATTGCTCAAATTTGCCTTCTTTTAGATTTTTGGTCCATAAATAACCGTCTGTTAGCTCTTGTATTTGCTCCTGTATTAACGGATCTCCATCCAAATTGTTCGAGAAAAAAAGTCCAGATTCAATCCTCAACTTTTGACGATGATTAAAAATTACCCTCACTTTGGAATTCTTTTAGGATTTTAGGCAAAAACTAGACTACTTTTTCTTAACGGTGGGGATAAAATCAGACCAAAAGTCCAACAGGCAAAGTTGCACATATAGTAAACAACAACAACAACAACAAAAAAACTCTATATACTAGTATATGTGCGAAAAATATTAAATAAAAGTAATTTCACAAAATTATTATCTTATTGTTATTTTCACTGCTCTATTGTTGGAGTTTCTTGCAGCCTTAATTATACTATAGTGCATTATAAACTACTTTACTTTGCATGTTGTAACCAATGAACTTTATATTTGTATAACTTAAATTAACCTTTGAATGCAAAATTATTTTTGAAAAACTCCACGCATTCTTCATATTGTGAACGGCCTTCAACTGTGCAATTTTGAGTACAAAGGAAGGATCGTAATTTGGAAATATTATGGAAAATAAATGATTTTAACGGGTAAATCATTTTGGTAACTTTCTTAAACTTGTCAATCGAGATAATATAAAGAAGTTACTGATACTTAGTTTATCATATAAATTTGTTGCTGCATATAAACATCAGTGCGTAATATTCTTTTACCTCAGATAAACTTGCATTACACTCAGTAGAAAATCAATGTAAAGCATATGACAACAGCAAACACTTATCAATTCTCACAACTATTTAAAAGATTTATTCTTCTCCATAAGATACAGTTTACATATTAAAACACTCAGCATAACAATGTATTTCAGAAACTTTAATACATCTCCAACTTTTGCAAAAGCAGCTATAGAGATATTATTCATCCATCCAAAATTGCAGATCTCCAATTCAAAGTATCCGGATATCATCGGCACCGGTCGGCTGAGCCGATGCCATGTAACCTCAAACACCAACCTTGCTCTGCACTTCTAGTGTATGTACTATTTCGCATGTCGATAAGCATTTGTTTCCTCGAGATAGAGAGGCTGTTTCGGATAGACCCTCGGCTCCCTCTCTCCAAGAATTACCACCTTGCTCTTCGGGTAACTCGAACTCACAATCTCTTGATTGGAAGTGGAGGGTGCTTGACGCTAGAGCAACCCACCCTTGTCAATGATAACTAAATAAAAAATAGTTATTAAGCCTCACAAAAGTTACTTGTAGTATCTCGAAAATATGTTCACAATATATAATAACTGGACTTGTATATAAGTAGGAAAGACGTAGAGTTGAGACTAAAGCTTGTCAACAATATCATCACCTCACTTTTCTTATCAAGCCATTCAAGTATATAAGAAAATGTATGGCTAAGGATCAGAATTCAATGACAGCAACCATATTTATGGAAAGGAAAAACATGTAAAAAACCTGCAAAATAAAACTCCAATGAATAAACTTCCAATTGACAGTATGAAGACTAATATCTGTTGTTGCTCTGCACAAACTTTTTTCAGAACTGTTTTTCAATAACAACAACAAAAGAATCAGGCTAAGAAAAAAAAAGATCTCCAAAAAAAGCTGATGATATATAGAAGAAATTATAGAAAGGAAGACTTAGACTGTAAGTGAAAAATTGATCTTGCACGTCTAACATGTAAGATAAATGATATGAATGAAGAAATATAACGATTAAACTTCCATAATGTTCATGGTACACATGCGAAAAGCAAGTCAAAAATAGAAGAACCTAATAATACTGAATATTAACCTGGTTGCGAAACATAAAAAGTAATGCAGTTCCAGGTGCATCTTCCTCGAATACAACTTTATCTATCTGAATGTCTTGAGATGGGTCAAATATATAGTAAAAAAGAAGAAGAAAGAAACCCCACATTTTAGACAAAATTTTAATAAAATAACGAAATAGATGCAAAAACATATGCAAAGATAAATCTTTAAAGATATGCATCTTCGAAACCGAGGGAAAAAAAAAAGAAGCACCACATTTTGGACAAAAGTTTAATAAAATAACGAAACAAATGCCAGAACATATGCAAAGATAATCTTTAAAGACCAAGAGAAAAATGTTGTAGCAGAATAAAAGGCTTAATTTCTAGTTACTTTTCTTTTGCATTACGTTCCATCGCCATAAGGCATTCGATCGGTCAACTCTGTAGCAGACACAAATGACGCGAACCTAAAACAAATGTGAAAAATAATATATTGAAGAAGATTATGTTTCCCTGATCTGAAGAGAACGACTAACACGCTTATATACCTTATTTTGTCTTTTATTCACTTGTTCTGTTGTCTTATCACATTTGTTAATATATATATATATATATATATATATATATATATATATATGAAGTGCTACAGGTTTCAAATGATACTTATTAACAAAGTAAAATATTATCATAACATGAAATGTTGGTTCAAGGTTATAATACAGTTAGCAGTATGGACTGAAAACAATCATAAGACTCTCTTATGGGTTTTGGTTCTCTTTTGTATATGTGTCCTAAAAGGATGGAGAGTAAAGAAGAAGCTCCTTACATATTGGCTCAAAATCTTTAAGATATCGCCATAAAAGATGACTTAATTGACACGTGCTGATAACATCTACCATGTCATAGAATTTTTTTTTTATTATTTATTTGAAAAGAAGGACACTATAAATTTATAGTATGGGTTTGATCCATTAACCAAAATTTGTTGGTACATTCATTTGAGAATAAATTTGTGAAGTTATATTTTTTAGCTTTGCTTCTATGGTGGTCAGAAAGAGAAAAAATAAAATAATTGTTCATGATCATGTTGGTGCTCCAACAAATACAAAAACTGGATCGAAAATTGAATATATTATTTTTTTTTTATCCTTAATTGACTTCAACAATATTGGTCATCTTGAAGAAAATAGTTATAATTAATAAATCGATGCTAATTATTCCTTTTTATCAATTGATACATTCTGAAAAATCTCTATGCGGAATAGAGAAGCTCCTAAATTACCACAAGCTAAAGATTAATAATGGCAGCGAGCAATCCAAAAGCATATCACTCATTGCATGTACTTTGAAAAAAGCAAGTTTTCATCCGATCATTCTAAGCTCAACTTTTTCCTATTCTTTATGTTGTTCTAGTTCTAAAGACTAAGACTTGATGTTTAATCTTGCTTTACCAAAAAAAAAAACAAAAAAACTTAATGTTTAATCCAAGCTAAACCAATAATTTACTACTAGAAAATGGCTATTTTCTGACCGCCTAAATGGTTGGAAAGCGGTCAGAAAATGCTAGTTTTCGATTATTTTCAGACAGAAAATGCGTAGTCGCAAAAACAGCTGGTCTGAAATAGTTTGCGACCGAATCCGTCCGTAATTTGCGACTACAGCAGTCGTAAAGTCAAAATAGAAAACTACTAATAAATGTTGTCAACTGTCCGACTGACGCGATCACAAACAATTTAAATTAAATTTTAATTTTATATTAACTTTCCCACTACCTCGGTCGCAAACGGTATATATAATTAAAATTTTATTTAATCTTTCTCACCGGAGTGGTCGCAAATAATATAAAGTATTTTTATTTTATTTGAGTTTTCCCACTACTGTGGTCGTAAAACTAATTTAAAATTATTTATTTATTTATATCTTCCACTACTGTGGTCGCAAATCTAATTTAATATTTTAGTTTTATTTAACTTTCCCATTACAACAGTCGCAGATGTTCATGAATCTGAAAAATTTTGAAGCGCTTTGCGACTATTGTGGTCGAAAATCAGTCAGACAACTCGGAATATTTTGACAGTTTCCAGCTCTTTTAAAGTAGCACCGCCTGCCAGTTCAAATATACAGCCACTAACCAATTAATCCACCATGCCAACCAATTAATCCACAATGCTAACCAATCAATCCACCATTTCAACTAATCAAATCCATAAAATGCAAACAATTATAGAAAACATAAATATTTGTAACTAAAACATCCAAAAAGAGTTAATCATTCTAGCACCATTCAATCTAGTCTAAAATATTACAATCATAGTCAAGTGTAAACATTACCAAGTCTAAACATCTAACTACACCAAATAATAATGTCTCAAACATCACAACCATAACAAACTAAAACTCATTATCCCCGCCATCCTCTCCATTCAAAGGATCAAATGGACGTCTTCTCATAAATTTCTCCACAAGACTCTGCAATTTATTAAAATTTATGCGATCTTCTTTCCTTTCCTCCTTCAACTCTTCAACTTCTTTTCGTAATGCTTCCACCTCTTTGTGATCCTGCGAATAACTCGCATCACCAGACAAGAAGAAATTAGTAGTTGTTTACGTCAGTGTGATTAGATAGTTTCTAGTTGTTATCGACATATGGTCTAGACTCTAGAGGGAAAGTTCAAGGAATAATAGAAGTAACATTTACTTCTGTTGTAAGGAACAACAAAGTAAATGAGGTCCTTTTTTTGTTTTGTACTCTGGGATTCTTGCTTATTTATGGAACTATTGAGGAAATGAAGTATAGGTGTTTTATCTTTCTTCTGAATCAAGTATTTGAGAAGACATGTGATTTAAAGTGTTCTGCAAAAGTATAGTATTTAATGTCATTGTTACTGAATCTAAACCTTAACTATGCACAAGAGATCACCAATAAAATCTTAGTTCCTATACATTATAGAACTGCCTGAAATTTCTGTGTCAAGCCAACTACCGAACATCTTTGCATACTTCTAAAACATGCAAATTCCATATTTTTAGCATTTGCATACTCCTAAAACATAATGAGTAGTACTGGCAATGAGTTCTGATATTTCTCAGTTTGGATCAAAACCCTACTTTTGTAAGGAAATGTCTTCTGATCTCTGCACTTAGTAGTCCATGCCTTAGTTTTCTCTTCACAGCCAACTCCATGCACCTATATCACATAGAACTACCTATTCAAGTTACATTAAATTAGTGTCAATGTTCAAAAAATGTGGTAGTTATTATTTTTTTCTATTCCATTGTTTCTCTTGCGAGTGTATCGATTTATATTGTTGAACTAATAAAATTTTACATGGTTTGCGCTTGTAAGAAGATTTTAATTTTGTTGTTGTTAATTACAATATTAACTTACTCAAGAACAGACTCAGTGGAAAATTAAGCTGAATATCCAGCAAAAGCTTAATAATCAACCTAACATTTGCAGAATGGAATTCAATAGCACTAAAGATAACAAGATTATCTAAGCCTTTATGATTTAAACCTCATAAACTCTAAATTCTAATATATTTTGCATTTAAAGCTATTGTACGTTTTTTCCAAATGACATACTTCCCTCTATCAAGACATTCAAAAGATATACACATATTGCGATTTATTCTTAGCTAGCGCGTGGCCTATTACTCAGCCCCGCGCAACTACTGCTAAACTTCTCTATATGGAATCACTCTTTCACTGCAAATCAATTACTTTGAGACAACTGATAACATACTACTTGTATCTTAGAAAAGCATGTTTGTTATCCTAAAAATCAAACAATCACTCTTTTAAGTAAGTGATAAATATCCCTTCACAACTTTTCTTTTGTTTTCCTCTCATTGCTATAGTAACAAACCTCATGTCCAATTACTTGAACAAAAAAACTTAAAAATGGGTCTGATCCAACCATCAGAGAAGAGCCCATATGAAGTGTCCAATTAATAAACTTTTCACTGATTAAAGAACTATTATTGATGTTTTACTAGCATGATTCATTCATCAACATTCTTGTCTTACTTTTCAATTTATATTATATTATCAATATGATTTAACTGAGTATAGTACATTACCTGTCTTACTTTTCAATTTACCAAATTCATACTTACTGTAAAACAATATAATGAGAACCTTTGACTAAAAGAAAACCATTGAACTATACTAACATGCCCTTCTGTTTTAGCAATAGCTGTATCCCAATGGCAATTAAAGAACAGACATATTAGTGCTGAAATGGAGATTGAAAGAGAGAGATAAGCCCTAACTGACGAGGGAGAAGAGAGAGAGAAGAGAGAGAGAAGAGAGGAGGAGCAACGAGATGAATGCAACAGTGAAAGAAATGAATGCTCCGCCTTTGCATTACCTGAGCAACATGTATATATACACAACTCCACTAACTACTCTATCCACCTCTCTAACCAATCATATGCACTATTAACTAACTAACTAATGCACTAATCTGCTAACACATAAATAGACTAAATTACCCCTTACTCAAGTTACATCTTTTGTCTCAACACTCCCCCTCAAACTAGGTGGTAGGAAGACATCAAGTACACCTAGCTTGGACAGCAAATGCTCGTGTTGTGCTCGTGGTAGACCTTTGGTTAGAATGTCTGCTAACTGCTTCTTTGTAGCTACATATTCTTTTCGTACCAGACCATTCTGTATCTTCTCCCTTATAAAGTGAAGGTCTATTTCAATGTGTGTGGTTCGTTCGTGAAATACTGGATTAGCAGCTATTTGAATTGCTGATTTACTGTCAGTGTAGATGTTCACAGGGAGGCCAACTTCCATACCAATGTCTTTGAACAGACCAAGTATCCACACCAATTCAGCTACAGTTGATGCAATACTTCTGTACTCAGATTCTGCAGAACTCCTAGAAATGGTGCTTTATTTCTTTGACTTCCAGGATATTAGGGAATCACCATATCTGATGAAGAATCCTGTTACTGACTTCATAGCGATAGGGCAGGCTGCCCAGTCTGCATCACAATATGCAGTGATAGGATTTCTCTGTTTGCTAGATAACAATATGCCTTGACCTGGTTGATTCTTCAAATATCTAACCACCCTTTGAGCAACTTCCAAATGAGATCTTTTTGGTTTCTACATAAACTGGCTTAGTGTCTGAACACTATATGCTATGTCTGGACTTGTGACAGTCAGGTAGAGTAGTTTTTCTAGTAATCTTTGATATTGGCTGATGTCTGTTAACACTTCATCATCAGTTGCACTAGAGCTGCTAGTATGTTCATCATATTCCTTAGTGATCAATTTGAAGTTGGCTTCAATAGGTGTTGCTGGAGGTTTTGAAGCTCCTAGTCCAAGCTTAGAAATCAGCTCTAGAGTGTACTTCCTTTGGTGCATCAGGATGCCTCTCTATGACCTGGCAAACTCAATGCCAAGAAAGTATTTAAGCTCCCCTAGATCTTTCATTTTTCAGCTATAGCTTGGTCTTCATCTCATCTATTAGTGTCAGATTAGGCCCAGTGATTAGCATATCATCAACATACACTAAGATGATTATGATATGTTCCCCTGACCCTTTGATGAACAATGAGTGATCATGTTGGCTTTGTATGAAGCCAAATCCAATAAGTGCCTCAGACAACTTAGCATTCTACTATCTGGGTGCTTGTCTGAGCCCATACAGGGATTTCAAGAGTCTACATGCTGGTCTTGTCTCCCCTGGCTCTGAAAGCCCTGAGGTAAGGTCATATATATCTCATCATAGAGATCTCCATGAAGAAAAGCATTGTACACATCCATTTGGTGAATGTGCCACTACTCAGAGGCAGCCACAACTAGAATGGTTCTAATAGTAACCATCTTAACAACTGGGCTAAATGTCTCTTGGTAGTCAATACCCTCATGTTGACTGTACCCTTTAGCCATAAGCCTGCATTTGAACCTCTCAACCTCTCTTGTAACTTTATACTTCAACTTATAGATCCACTTACAACCAATAGTCACCTTGCCTTCAGGTAAGGACACCACATCCCAGGTGTGATTGGATTCTAGTGCAACAATTTCAGCTTGCATAGCTTCAACCCACCTAGGATCTTGAGCAGCTTGCTCAAAAGAAGTAGGTTCCTGTATTACAGAGAATGCAGTCAAATGTACATGATATTTGGGAGAAATTTTATCATAGGACACATAGTTAGCAATGGAATAGGGAACATATTTGTGTTCAGGTTGTGACACAAAGTCCTTCATCCAAATAGGAGCCTGCCTTGTCCTCAAAGATCTCCTCAGACAAGTGGAGAGTTGAGATGGCATAGAAGGAGGAATAAAAGGCATCACTTCTGCTGCATATTGGTGTAAAGAAGAAGAGTCAGTAGACTCATGCCTAATAGGAACAGGAGAAAATGAAGGATGCTCTTCACTAGAACTGATAATTTAGGAGGCAAGAAAATAGGTGGTGATGTATCTGTGATGTCTTTGAAGGGAAATATATCTTCCCTAAAGGATACATCCCTGTTGATAAAAAAATAATGAGAAGTAAGATCCAGTAAAATGTAGGCCTTCTGAGTGTCAGAGAAGCCCATGAGAACACCTGGCTTGGCTCTGGGCAGGAGTTTGTCTGTTTCATAAACATCATTGGCATAACATAGACATCCAAGAATTCATAAGAGACCCAGATTAGGTGCTCTACCATACAATAGTTCAAACGGAGAAAGGCCATGAAGAACAAAAGATGGCATCCTATTTATGAGGTACACTGTTGCAAGCACACAATGCCCCCATTACTTGATAGGAATATGCGCCTGAAACCTTAAAGCTCGTGTGACTTCTAGGATGTGCCTGTGCTTTCTCTCAACAACTCCATTTTGCTGAGGAGTATAGGCACATGTTCTTTGATGAATGATACCATACTTCTGAAACAATGTGGTACAGGTAGAGTTGACAAACTCAGAGCCATTGTCTGACCTGACTGCCTTTACAACTTTGTTAAACTGAGTTTGAATGAGCACAATCAGCTGAGTAAGTACCACACATACATCAGATTTGAGTTTCAGTAAAAAAACAACCCAAGTCATCCCGGTAAAGTTATCAACAACAGTCAGAAAATATCTATTGCCATCAAAAGTTGCACAGTTATATGGACCCCAAACATCAAGATGTATTAGATCAAATGCAGCAACAGTCTTAATACAACTAGAAGGAAATGGCAGCCTGGTTTGCCTAGCACAAGGACATACAATGTACTTATTGATAGTGTCATTGATACTAGCTAGTTTGGTAGCAAACAATTTTCTAAGAACAATACTAGATACATGCCCTAGTTTTTTATGCCACAAGGCAACATCAATTGTAGTGTCACCCCGCCTTGACTTTATTCCAACAACACCTAATGATACTGCAGTGAGCATCTTTCCATCATATTTCTGCAGAAAGTATAAACCATCTCTTTCTCTACCAATCTCCCTCACCCTACCACTGAAGAGATCCTGGAAGACACATAAATCAGGATAAAAGGAAGTAAAGCATTTAAGGTCTCTTGTCACTTTGGAGACTGATAATAAGTTGAACTTTAACCGAGGTACATAGAATACATCTTTAAGTGTGCTTCTGTCTGAAATATTGCTGTCACCAGTATGAGTCACTGGAGTGACATCTCCATTAGGTAACAAGAATGTCCTAGGCTTAGAAGGAGTAACTATAGAGGTCTTAGTAAGCAAGTTAGCATCTGACACCGTATGATTAGTTGCTCCAGTATCAATAATATCACGACCCAAAATCTCACCCGTCGTGATAGCGCCTATCTCAATACTAGGCAAGCCGACAATCTCAATAAACCACATATCTTTTAAATTTGAAAACATAATGATTTAATTTAGCGGATAAAATCTCACAAGTATAAATATAAATACTCCCAAAACTCAGTGTCACTGAGTACATGAGAATATAATATGAACACACGTCTAGAAAATACGATCAATAATAGTATGAGACCAGATACAGTAAATAAGGAGATAGGAAAGGAGAGGCAAGGTCTGCGAAATACGGTAGCTACCCCTGAATCTCTGAAAAAATCAACTGTGCGAAAGAAATCAACACCCTCTATGTCCTAGAACACCTGAATCTGCACACGAAGTGCATGGTGTAGTATGAGTACAACCAACTCAGTAAGTAACAATAATAAATAAAGAACTGAGAATGTAGTGACGAGCTATGCAAATACAGTTCATTTTTAATAATTCCAGCAAAGAATAAACATGCTTTCAAATCAGTTAGTTTAAATCAAATCAGTTTTATACAGTTCAAGTTCAGATAATCCGGATATAAAGTCTTTCAAAAATGTTACAAAAATAACAGATAGTAACTAATTGCAATAACAAATGAAAAGCAAGTACAACCTCTCAGGGCAACAATCACTCAACTCATCACAACAGCTTAATCACTCGGCTCTCAGCCCTCAGTACTCACACTCAATAGGTACCTGCGCTCACTGGGGGTGTACAGACTCCGGAGGGGCTCCTACAGCCCAAGCGCTATAATTTGCACGGACAACTCAGGTGTTGCACGGATAACTCACGTGATATAGTATCAATATCCGAATTCGCACGGACAACTCACGTGCTGCACGAACAACTCACATGCTATAGTATAATATCTAGACCCGCACAGATAACGCACGTGTTGCACGGATAACTCACGTGCTACAGTATAATATTTGGATCCGCACGGACAACTGACGTGCTATATTATAATATCTCATAATCAGGCCCTCGGCCTCGCTCAATCATAAATCTCTCCAGTCTCTCGGGCTCTCAATGATCGTGCAAATCAGCCCAAACAACAATAATATGATGCATCAATAATAAACAATAGAGATTAAGATAAAATAAACAAGTAAACTGTGACTAAGTACAAGACAACCATTTAGCAGATAATTCAACATGTGCACGACCTATGTCGTCTTTACAGCACCAACACATAGCCTAAGCATGATTCACTGTCAAATTTCTATAGCACAGAAAGGGCACATAGCTAACAACAAACTTATTCAATTTTCCAGTTGCATGAAATGGACCAAGTCCTAATTCCCACGGTGCATGCCCACACATCCGTCACCTAGCATGTACGACACCTCTAAAATACTCACATAATACAATAATCCAGGGTTTCATACCCTTAGAACCAAATTTAAAACTGTTACTTAACTCAACCTGTGTAATTTCTAGTCCGCTATGCTTTTGCCTCGTGAATTGGCCTCCAAACGCTTCGAATCTAGCCACAAATAATTCGATTCAGTTAATAAAAATTGTAAGAATTCATTCCATATGAAAATATAATTTTTCCATAAAATTCCAAAATGTTATCCAAAAATCGCCCGTGGGGCCTATGTCTTGGAACCTGACAAAAGTTACAAAATATGAACGCCCATCTAACCACAAGTCCAACCATACAAATTTCACTAAATTCCGACATCAACACGACCCTCAAATCTTCAATTAATGTCTTCAACAAGCCCAATTCACCCATACATATCCTTTTTATCCTTAATAGATTTCATCCTTAGCCTTTAAGCCCCAATCTAGGTTATATGGTTCAACAGTTAATCATTATTAAGCTATTGAAGCACTAGAATCACCAACCTTCCTAACAAGATTCAAAAATTCACTATTCATCTTCTTCTCCATTCAAGAACCCTAACTCACAATACCCATTTTAAGGATTAGCATAATTCTTAAACCAATTGGTACTTTCTACTTCACAATACATTCCAAATACTTAATCCATAGTTGTATTTAAGTGTAGGGTGGAGAATTTACCTCTTGTATCTCAAACCCTAACTTGAACCCTTTTGAATGATTCTTGAATATTAGATAAATCCCTATGAATTTCAATCCATATAGATGTTAATACTACCATTAACTAGTATTAATCTATAATAAAATATCATAAAATTCACCTTTGATGTGTATTTGGGTTGAGGATACTCCACCTTCTCTCTAGAATCCAAAACTTAGCCAAAAATGTTATCTTTTTCTCTCTCCCCGAACCTCCCCAGTATTATAAAAAATTAGCTGCGTAGATTGCCTACGTAGCCTACACAGATTGGCTACGCAGCTTAACCCTCCTTTCACTTCCATACTAATTTTGCCTACGCAATGGTGCGTAGGCTACGCAGACTCGCGTAGCTGTTCTGCGACTCTTTAGTAAAATAGTCATAACGTCTTGTAGAAATCTCCAAATGATGAACAGTTTAATGTGTTGGAAACTAGACTCAAAGGGATTTAATTTGATAGGGTAAACACTATATAACTCCTCATATCCTGAGATTTATTCTCGTTTGAAATTAGATATTGTGCAAACTCACTTGAAACTTTATCCAATCATATAATTTTTAACTTGACTTAGCCTTAGGGCTCTTCTTAGACCCTTAACCATTTTTAATGCATCTCATACATATATTATCATGATCAATTAATATCATTCAAATTACCAGTCTTGTTCATACCCGAATTGATATATTTAGCATCCGCCAATCTTCTTAATGGTCTTAAAACACTTAGAAATTTTTTCGGGGTGTTACATTCTCCCCCATTTAAGAGCATTCGTCTTCGAATATTTAACAAGTCATTATTAGGCACAATATTATACTCTTTTCTCCTTAACCATCATCTCTAATCATTCTTGACTTCATATAGATCTTTGATATTCTTCCAACATTTCAACTTCCTTAAGGCCCCAAAATTTGGCTAACTCCCAAACCTTTCAGAAATTTCTGCAGAGTGTCCTCTGCAATTGGCCTAACCACCTGCTAGAGAATCACCAAAACCAGTCCTAACAACGTATTCATGAACCAATGATGCAACATAACATTAAAAAAATGCCAACCGTGGCCTCACGAGCAGTGTACTACCAAAAAGGAACACCTTTAATATCAGCTATACAATTGATACATAATTCATAGAATGTAGCTCTTAGCATTTTCGTAGAACACAACTTTATTAATACATGACTATTCAAACAAATAAGGATACTTCTTCTTCATTTCCTCCTTGGCTTCCCAAGTGGCCTCTTCAACCTGTTGGTTTCGCCATAACACTTTCACAGAGGCAATTTCTTTATTTCTCAACTTTCGAACATGTCAGTCTAAAATGGCCACCGACTCCACATCATAAGTCAAATTATAGTCCAACTGCACTGTACTGAAATCTAAAATATGAGACGGATTCCTAACATACTTTCGGAGCATGGACACATGGAACACTGGATGAACACTTGATAGACTAGGTGGAAATGCAAGTTCATAAGCCACCTCTCCAATCTTCTTAAGTATTTCAAAAGTCCCAATATACCGAGGGCTCAACTTTTCCTTTTTTCCGAACCTCAACACACCCTTCATGGGTGAAATCTTGAGCAGAACCTTCTCCCCAACTATGTAAGCAACATCACGGACCTCCCGGTCGGCATAACGCTTTTGTCTAGACTGCGTCGTGCGAAGCCGCTTCTAAATCAATTTAACCTTCTCCAAAGTATCCTGAATCAAATCAGTACCCAATAGTCTAGTCTCACCCAACTCAAACCAACCCACCGGAGATCAACATCGTCTCCCATATAAAGCCTCATACAGAGCCATCTGAATGCTCGATTGGTAGTTGTTATTGTAAGCAAACTCTGTCAATGGCAAAATTTGATCCCAAGAACCCCCGAAATCTATAACACAAGTGCGTGGCATATTTCCAATATTTGAATAGTGCGCTCGGACTGTCCGTCCGTTTGAAGGTGAAATGTTGTACTCAGTTGAACCTTTGTACCTAATTCTCGATGTACTGCCTTCCAAAACTATGATGTAAACTGCGTGCTAAGAGTTATTCCTAAACCTTCGAATCACTATTCCACCTTACTACGCACATACCCGGGGGTGATCCCACGTCATCATATTTTATATAGGCCTGACAACACAACATAACTGAAAATCATTAATTTAACCTTAGCCCAAAAAACTTGGAGCCTCATTTCTAACATCCAGAATTCTTTTCAAGACCCGAATCTCACATCCACACACTATTTAAGTCCGAACAAACTGTATCAAGACATAGCCATAACTCACGATGTGATCACATGATATATCACACAACTTGCATACTCGCAGCATGTTTCCGATATCGGTAACTACTCCAAACCAACCAAGTACTATATTAAACCCCACATCCCACAAAACCTCATTCCAAAACTTTCCTACACTATTGATAATAAAAGAAGCACGTGGAATATCATAACCCCTTATCAGATCAACAAGTCGTGGAGCTCTCTCGCCCCAACTAGAACCACAATCCTCTCCTAAGCTGACTTTCAATATTATCCTCCTGAATATACCATAATCAAGCCTGATATTACCCATTCTAGGTCCAATGATCTTATTTTATTAAACACAACTATCCCACACACACGCCACATCAATATAACTCAAGCCACAATTGCGCTATCTGTGTACCCAAATATGGGAGATGCCTCAAGGAAGAGAATCGTATTGCAAGTTCAACAAGCACCACCACAACCGCAATGTTACAACCAACTCCTCAAATTTCATGAAGAGGATAGCCGTAGACGCATATGCACAATTGTAGAGGAAGGAAATTAATAAATAATTAATGCAACTAGTGCCTCCACTGAGTTAAAATAAAATACTCACCTCAAATAGGTTGCAACCCGAAACAATATACTTCTGAGAACTCCCAGTCTCCAAATTCATCAAACACATGAATCACCGTAGCTGATCCCAACTCCAGCACTAGAATGACTAACACATCATCCATTCACGATCTTCCCATAAGGAATACTTTCATAATTCTTCCGTGCCACATAGTAATAATTTCAATATAAGCAGTCTATCAACCATGTGAGTATTGCAATACCGATGACATCCGAAAGTCAAAACACAATGCCCCTTTTGAAATGCACACCTTTCTCAGGGATTACCGAGTAGTTATAATATTCATCTAAACATCTAAAATTGACCATTCTGCCCATAATTCGTGGTTTTGCTTTCCAGAATGAACTGCCACATTGTATATGTAAGTATTAATCCCGCACAACATACCATATCTATTATTCCATCATGTGACTAGCACGAGAATCTCCTTATTAACTCTGAGTCACAAGCATTTTACATACCCGATCAATTAGAAACCTTCCATTTCCTCTCATCCATGAGGAATTCACAATGCACAACATGTCTCCCACACCGGTCGAAATATCTAGTTCAAACCATGGTAGAAACCATCAAGAAGACTTTCAAATCCAGTTGCACATAACTAAGATATCAAAACTGAATTTCTCTAACTCGACCAATCCACGCAGATCACCAAACCCAAGAATATTGCCACAGAAATATCTGTAAAGTTTCACCATATCATAATTATCCCAAAAGAACCAAACATACTATTTACCATACTAGTCTAGCCTGCTACCCAATTGTCCTATTGTTTTTCGAGTTTCTTCTGAATTACCCTCAAGTTGACACTTCTCCTTGTCAAAACACTACGATCCTTACCCAAAGCTCACTATATTCTTCTTAAGCACCTCCATAAAAATCACAACCGAGACACTCACTATTAAGGACCTTATGTGAATTTAAAATTGTTCCTCTTTCCTTTCTTATACTGAAATGTAGAATCCATAGTCAAACAGAATTATCGCACGTCCCGATACTATCAAGTGTAAGTAACCGATTCTAGTGATATACAAATTCGAAAAATTTTCAATTGCCGCATATACATTTTGAATCCATTAGAACCCTCTCGAGAGTCATCCACTCTGTTCAAATCTAATTTGCTCCCCTAAACGGGCCCAAATACACGTGTTCCTTTAGCACACTCAACACTCAAAGAAGTAATCTTGCCTTAATACGACCAATCAAATTCATAATTCTTGCGCACCACATCCTTCAAAATAACAACTTAATCATTCCATAATTTATATATTTTCATAAAGTACAATGTAACCCGTATCCAGGAATTTTCTTACCCGAGTCATCCTCGATCTCCACCTCTGCAAGTCATAACTAACCCACAAGTATGCCTCAGACCAAAACTAAAATTTAACATATATCTATGAAATTGAATTGTCAATAGCAGGCTCCCCCACTTGGCTCAAAGCCATATAACAAAACACTCCATAACTCACAATATCATACTTTATTACTGCCATAATATCGCAGTTAGTTCAACAAAAATTCTTCTTAAGCTTATGCAACACTCACCATAAACTACCTCAATCATCCGCTAAGTTCACATTTATTCTCGTGACAGTCAAGTCAACTTTCTCAACATGATTCAAATTCAAATCTCAATACATACGCCTAGATGGTAGAAATTGACCATTCTGCACATAATTCGTGGTTTTGCTTTCCAGAATAAACTGCCACCTTGTGTATGTAAGTCTTAATCCTGCACAACATACCATATCTATTATGCTATCATGTGACAAGCACGAGAATCTCCTTATTAACTCTGAGTCACAAGCATATTACATACCCAATCAATTAGAAACCTTCAATTTCCTCTCATCCATGAGGAATTCACAATGCACAACATGTCTCCCACACCGGTAGAAATAACTAGTTCAAACCATGGTAGAAACCATCAAGAACACTTTCAAATCCAGTTGCACATAACTAAGCTATCAAAACTGAATTTCTCTAACTCGACCAATCCACGCAGGTCACCAAACCCAAGAATATTGCCATAGAAATATATGTAAAGTCTCACCATATCATAATTATCCCAAAAGAACAGAACATACTATTACCATACTGGTCTAGCCTACTACCCAGTTGTCCTGTTTTTCTTCGAATTTCTTCTGAATTACCCTCAAGTTGACACTTCTCCTTGTCAAAACACTACGATCCTTACCCAAAGCTCACTATATTCTTCTTAATCACCTCCATAAAAATCACAACCGAGACACTCACTCTTAAGGACCTTATGTGAATTTAAAATTGTTCCTCTTTTCTTTCTTATACTGAAATGTTGAATCCATAGTCAAACAGAATTATCGCACGTCCCGATACTATCAAGTGTAAGTAACCGATTCTAGTGATATACAAATTCGAAAAATTTTCAATTGCCACATATACATTTTGAATCCATTAGAACCATCTCGAGAGTCATCCACTCTGTTCAAATCTAATTTGCTCTGCCTAAACGGGCCGAAATACACTTGTTCCTTTAGCACACTCAACACTCAAAGAAGTAATCTTGCCTTAATACGACCAATCAAATTCATAATTCTTGCGCACAACATCCTTCAAAATAACAACTTAATCATTCCATAATTTATATATTTTCATAAAGTACAATGTAACCCGTATCCAAGAATTTCTTTACTCGAGTCATCCTCGATCTCCACCTCTGCAAGTCATAACTAACCCACAAGTATGACTCAGACCAAAACTAAAATTTAACATATATCTATGAAATTGAATTGTCAATAGCAGGCTCCCTCACTTGGCTCAAAGCCATATAACAAAACACTCCATAACTCACAATATCATACTTTATTACTGCCATAATATCGCAGTCAGTTCAACGAAAATTCTTCTCAATCTTACACAACACTCACCATAAAATACCTCAATTATCCGCTAAGTTCGCATTTATTCTCGTGATAGTCAAGTCAACTTTCTTAACATGATTCAAATTCAAATCTCAATACATACGCCTAGCTGGTAGAAATTGACCATTCTGCCCATAATTCGTGGTTTTGCTTTCGAGAATGAACTGCCACCTTGTATATGTAAGTCTTAATCCCGCACAACACACCATATCTATTATGCCATCATGTGACAAGCACGAGAATCTCCTTATTAACTCTGAGTCACAAGCATATTACATACCCGATCAATTATAAACCTTCCATTTCCTCTCATCCGTGAGGAATTCACAATGCACAATATGTATCCCACACCGGTCGAAATATCTAGTTCAAACCATGGTAGAAACCATCAAGAACACTTTCAAATCCAGTCGCATATAACTAAGCTATCAAAACTGAATTCCTCTAACTCGACCAATCCACGCAGGTCACCAAATCCAAGAATATTGCCACAGAAATATCTATAAAGTTTCACCATATCATAATTATCCCAAAAGAACCGAACATACTATTTACCATACTGGTCTAGCCTACTACCCAATTGTCCTATTTTTCTTCGAGTTTCTTCTGAATTACCCTCAAGTTGACTCTTTTCCTTGTCAAAACACTACGATCCTTACCCAAACCTCACTATATTCTTCTTAAGCACCTCCATAAAAACCACAACCGAGATACTCACTCTTAAGGACCTTATGTGGATTTAAAATTGTTCATCTTTGCTTTCTTATACTGAAATGTAGAATTCATAGCCGAACAGAATTATCACACGTCCCGTTACTATCAAGGGTAAGTAACTGATTCTATTGATATACAAATTTAAAAAATTTGCAATTGCCACATATACATTTTGAATCCATTAGAACCCTTTCGAGAGTCATCCACTATGTTCAAATCTAATTTGCTCCGCCCAAACGGGCCGAAATACACGTGTTCCTTTAGCACACTCAACACTCAAAGAAGTAATATTGCCTTAACACGACCAATCAAATTCATAATGCTTGCGCACCACATCCTTCAAAATAACAACTTAATCATTCCATAATTTATATATTTTCATAAAGTACAATGTAACCCGTATCCAGGAATTTTCTTACCCGAGTCATCCTCGATCTCCACCTCTGCAAGTCATAACTAACCCGCAAGTATGCCTCAGACCAAAACTAAAATTTAATATATATCTATGAAATTGAATTGTCAATAGCAGGCTCCCCAACTTGGCTCAAATCCATATAACAAAACACTCCATAACTCACAATATCATACTGAATTGGCCTCAAAATGCTTCACATCTAGCTACAAATAATTCGATTCAGTCAATAAAAATTGTAGGAATTAATTCCATATAAAAATACAATATTTTCATAAAATCCAAAATTTCATCAAAACATTGTTCGTGGGGCCTACGTCTCGTAACCCAACAAAAGTTACTTAATATGAATGCCCATCCAACCACGAGTCCAACCATACAAATTTTACCAAATTTCGATATCAACTCGACCCTCAAATCTTCAATTAAAATCTTCAACAAGCCCAATTCACCCATACATATCCCTTTTATCCTTAATAGATTTCATCCTTAGCCTTTAATCCCCAATCTAGGTTATACGATTCAACAATTAATCATTGTTAAGCTATTGAAGCACTAGAATCACCAGCCATCCTAACAAGATTCAAAAATTCACTATTCATCTTCTTCTCTATTCAAGAACCCTGACTCACAATACCCATTTCAAGGATTAACATAATTCTTCAACCAATTGGTACTTTCTACTTCACAATACATTCCAAATACTTAATCCATTGTTGTATTTAAGTGTAGGGTGGAGAATTTATCTCTTGTAGCTCAAACCCTAACTTGAACCCTTTTGAATGATTCTTGAATATTAGATAAATCCCTATGAATTTCAATCCATATAGATGTTAATACTACCATTAACTAGTATTAATCTATAATAAAATATCATAAAATTCACCTTTGATGTGTATTTGGGTTGAGGATGCTCCACCTTCTCTCTAGAACCCAAAACTTAGCCAAAAATATTATCTTTTTCTCTCTTCCCGAACCTCCCCTGTTTTATAAAAAAAAAGCTGCGTAGGCTGGCTGCGTAGCCTACACAGATTGGCTATGCAGCTTAACCCTCCCCTTCACTTCCATACTGACTCGCGTAGCTGTTCTGCCACTCTTTAGTAAAATGGTCATAACATCTTGTAGAAATCTCCAAATGACAAACGGTTTAATGCGTTGGAAACTAGACTCAAAGGACTTTAATTTGATAGGGTATACACCATATAACCCTTTATATCCTGAGAGTTATTCTCGTTTGAATTTAGATATTGCGCAAACTCACTTGAAACGTTATCCAATCATATAATTTTCAACTTGACTTAGGCTTAGGGTTCTTCTTAGACCCTTATCCATTTATAATGCACCTCATACATATATTATCATGATCAATTTATATTATTCAAATTACGAGTTGTTTTCATACTCGAATTGATATATTTAGTATCCGCCAATCTTCTTAGTGGTCTTAAAACACTTAAATTTTTTTCTGGAGTGTTAAAAATAATCCATTCTTTTGGACTAGTATATGCTAAGAGAGTAGTGCTAGTACATGCCACATTTGCTTGAGCAGAGGAAGTTGAAGTTGAGTTGTTCAGAATGTGCATTATCTGATCATACTGGTCTTTAGTGAAAAGGGAACACACTTCCTTGAGTCTGTAGAGAGGAATCTGTGTAAGGTCTCCGTGCCTGTGTAGAGGAGGATCCTGCTAGAGCTTGAGTGCCAGAATGACCGTGTTCCTGATTCGCAGCTTGAGAAAATTCAACTCCTTGATTCATGATCTGCTGAGGCTTTTGATATGCAGGCAAATGAGGCATTGAAGTTTGCTAAGAAACCTGGTGTGAGACATGATTGGAGTACATATGCATATTGTATCCAGGTTCGACCATTGCATTATAAGCACCAGCTCCCCCTTTCTTTTTGAATTTATGATCTGATGGATAGCCTATTATTTTGTAGCAGTTTTCTTTACTGTGAGCTTTCATTTTGCAAAACTCACACTGAATATTGTAATTCTTCCTAAATTTTGGATTGAAACTAGGTTTAGCACTATATAGTGCAGTTGAATCATAAGAATGTGTGGCATTTACAGTAGGTGAGGATCCTAAAATACCAGCAGAAACAGCTACATCCCTTTGGTTTTCATCACTCATAAGCATGGCATATGCTTGATTCACTGAAGGAAGTGGCTTCATCATAAGTATTTGACTACGATCTTGAGAGTAAGAATCATTCAAGCCCATTAGAAATTGATATACTTTTTGCTTTCGAAGATGCACAATAAACTTCTTAGTCTTGACACAATCACAGTCAGGAGTAGGTATAATAGAGTCAGATTCATCCCAAAGGTCCTTGAACTTTGAATAATAGACAGAAATAGATGAAGTACCTTGACTTAGGGTGGTAATTTCTTTGTGCAAATTGTAGCAACGAGTATCATTCACTTTGTCAAATCTCTCTTGTAAATCCGTCCACACCTTCTATGCATTAGTGGCATAAGCAATACCACTGATTAGGACTGGTGCAACTGAGTTCATCAGTCATGACAACACAATTGCATTGCATTGTTCCCATTGATACCGATACTTCTCACGAAATCGCTCTTTTGGCCACCTGCCATCAATAATATCCAGTTTATTACGGCTAAGTAATGTAATCCGCATGGATCGATACCATAAGGAGTAATTATCAGTGCGAGTTAGTTAGAACGAAATCAAAGAGATTCCATTTGTGTCGCCCGGAGCTAGGTATAGTGGATGAGTGACTGCAACTGTAACACCGTCCTCAAATTCATCATCGGAGGATGCATGTGATGCATTTTCAGCCGTGGCTGTTGTATTTTCGTAATCCAAATCATCAATCGCCATTGTTGAGAAATTTTGGGCCTCAAATCAGAAAAGTGAGATCTCAATTGTTTGAGACTGCAGAGAAGGAAAAACAGAGTATTGAAGAAAGTAATCGAGTAGGAGAGAAAGCAGAGGATCAATTTGTGAGCTTCGACTCAGTGCTCGAGCTCTGATACCATGCTGAAATAGAGATTGAGAGAGAAAGATAAGCCCTAACTGATGAGGGAGAAGAGAGAGAGAGAATCGAGGAGGAGCCACGAGATGAATGCAACAATGAAAGAAATGAATGCCCTGCCTTTGCATTACCTGAGCAACATGTATATATACACAACTCCACTAACTACTCTAATCACCTCTCTAACCAATCATATGCATATTAACTGACTAACTAATGCACTAATCTGCTAACATATAAATAGACTAAACTACCCCTTACTCAAGTTACATCTTTTGTCTCAACAATTAGGATAAGGAAGTGAAAATTAGATCTCATTTTCATCCAAAAAGAAAGTACTCCACACGTATACCAATAGTCTTGTTCCCAATGATTTTGAATAAACAAAGCTTTACAGCTCACAGCCCTAACTACTGGATTTATATGCAAGTTTTACGGCTCACAGCCCCAAGTTTTTCATTAAAAAAATAATATGAAAGTACACTACTATGCAAGTTTTATCAGATTCCTTTGTATAATCAATCTTCCAGCCAATTTTGGCAAAGTATTTCGTGCTAAAAAAAGTGCTGATAGGCTTAAAAATCTCTTGTATAAAGCTTTGTTTCCTCTCATTAAAACAGATCCTTCCCTACTACAGTATGTTTCAGCTTTAAAATCCACAAGAGTTGCCTCAACTTCCTCCTCATTACCACATGGTCTCCCATCCCATCTCAGTCACACCCTTAATATGTCCATGAAATTATGCAAACCAAATCTTCACCAAAATAGCCATTAATGAAGCAAAATTACAGAATGTTTTTTTACTTATTTAACTGATAAATACCAATGCAAATGAAATTATTTGTTAAGAAATTCGAAATTTTACTAGATGACTAAACCCACAAAGTTTCTAGGTTATAAGAATGAGAGAAACTAACCGAGAAGAGGGAATTTCACAGATCTTCGCACTGATGCCTGCCGTCATCAACTACCATTTGCCGCCATCTTTAACCACTGTTTGCTGCCGTCAGTCGATAGGTTAGTGGAAGATAAAGTAGAGAGGAACAAGATAGAGAGAGAGTGAGAGATCACGGAAAGAAATTGGGGAAATAGGGATCTGTTTTTTAATTTGGGTTTCCGACTACCGGGGTCGCAAAGTGTCAAATATATATTTTTTGTTTAAATTTTATATTTTCGACCGATGCAGTCAGTTAATGGGGTCAACATGTCTTTTTGACTTTTCACTTTGCGACTGAATTGGTCGCAAATGTGAAGGCGAAAAATTCCCGGGTTGTTTTCCCACTGCTTTAGTCGGAATAGCAGTCAATATTATTTTAGAAAAATAGGTAATAAAATTAAAATCATTTTCCGATTACTGCAGTCGCAAATTTAGTCGCATTAGCGACTTATATATTCAGTCGCAAATTTCGGTCAGAAATTAACATTTTTCTAGTAGTGAAAGTTACTTTGGAGGTAAACATGCTAAATTACAACACCAAGAAGCACAATCTAATAACTAAATTTTGCATTCATAACCTATTCAAAATAAAGCAGTAGATAATGACAATGAGAGGAACTCACTTGAGATGCTTCCTGGACCTCCCAACATATCTTGATGAGCCTCTTATAGGCACTAATTTATTTTTATCTTTGTACCTCGCAAACCATCCATGTGCAATCCCGGGAAAATCCTTCATAAATGCATGTTTACAACTTCTATGAGGTTTGACTGACCGGTTTATATAGTGATATCTTATTAGTTTAATATTTTTAAATAAAAATTCTTGGAACATTACAATGCCAATTTTCCTTCTGCTTGTTTGAATTTGCAACTTTGAACATCACAGAGCGACATCAAATACAGTTTGAAATCATATTTCACAGATCTTCAGTGTAAGATAATTCATTTTATTCCACATATAAATACTTGTTATATATAAAACAGAAAGCATAAATTAGAAGAACTTTATGAAATACAGTTAAAAATCTGTTGATTCTAAAGAATCTTGTTTTGTCTCTTACCTTGTTATCACGACCTTCACATGAGTCTCTTCTTGCATTCACAATGTTTGTGTACCACGTCGTTCCTGTATTAATTTAAGAAGTTGAACCTGCCAATTCATAAAAATAAATAACTATTTTTGTTATTACCATAAATGGTAAATCAATATACGACAAATATATTAGAAAGCGAAAGCGTACAACAAAGGTAAATCTATATCTCATTTTTTCCTCTAGTTAAGTATCCAAAAAAGTTCAAATATATTCTTTGAAGTAAAGTTTGGTGAATGATTGAGCCAATTAAGATGCAAGAAAGGAGGACACATAAAGTTTTAAGATCAAAATTACAAAACAAATAATATATTTCTTGCACGCCAAACTGATTAGAGAAACAAAATCATTTGCTTCATTCATATATATAAGTTTAAATTTATGTGCATATTGAAATGGAAAGACTGATTCCATCATTCTCAAATTTCAAGGTATGGCATATGAGACTATATATACCAGTTAATCATTACTTAAATGTATCCCTCTTGTCACACATGTACTAAACCTTATAAACCATCTATGTCACAAGTAAAAAAATGAAAATGCTAAAAATAACTAAAGTGTGCATAAGTTATATAGCGATTTAAAGAGTCACAGTCAGTCAATGGAATTACCATCATAGGAATGCTCCAAATGAATCTCTAACCAGCAATATATGAGCATGTATACTGAAAAAAGTCCCTGATTAGCCACTACTCAGTATAACTATCCTGAAGCAAATGCAATGCCTACCTAGTAGCAATTCAAATGCCATTTTTTCTTGGTCAAGGAGAATTCTTGAGGCCACAACTTGTGTTTATCAACTTTCTGATTCAGGTGAGGATGAAATCAACAAATATATGATTACTGAATAATAAAAAAATTCACTGAGTATTTTATACACAACAGATAACACACAAAATCGGATGAAGAGCCTCATTCAATAAGAGAACACTGAGCACTTTGTGAAGTGATGTTTGAGAAGGAACACTCTTGATTCTCTGCTTAACACCTTACTTCATTCGTCTTGTATCTTTTGTGTGTTGTACCAATCAATCATTAAAAAGCATCGTATCATCATTCAACTCAATTGTTTTGGCGAAAATCAAAATCGGGTACCAAATTTCGTCTACCAAATTGATTTGGCTATACTAAAATTCAATTCAAGTTTCAAATAGAAGATAAATCAAAATGAAAATAGGAGAACAAAGAACCTGTTTTCTATGTGACAAACTTCAAATTTCATGCCTACAACCACCAATTGGGTTGTCTTCTTTCGCAATCTTGTCACGACCTGAAATTCTCACCTTCGGGACCGTGATGACGCCTAACATTTCACTTGCTAGGCAAGTCAACGTTAAAGAACCGTTAAACCAATTATTATTCAATTTTAATAAATGAAGTCAATTAAGCTAAAATGAAATAAAACGAGTGCGGAATAATATAAATGCCCATAATATTTACTACAATCCGGATTTGGAGCCACAATTCACGAACTTCTAGGATTTTTTACAAACAAAGTCTGAAAGAAATCCAACTGTTTTGAACGAAAAGAAACAGTAAAAATAGGGGAAGATGGAAGGGGACTTCAAGGTCTGCAGACGCCAATAGATCTACCTTGAGCCTCAATGAACCAGTCCGAGATGCTACGCCTCTCAATCAGTTGGGACCAATGACAAAATTTGCACAAGAAGTGCAGAGTGTAGTATGAGTACAACCGCCCCATGTACTATGTAAGTGCCGAGCCTAACCTCGACGAAGTAGTGACGAGGCTAAGGCGGGTCACTCACACTACAACCTGTACGCAATATATAATAAAGACAGAAAAGGAAATACAAAACGAAATAAGGCAGTCAATTTGAAAATAATAACTACAACTTCAGGAAATAGGCCAATGACGTTCAAAATTACCAATCCTTAAAGTTCAAAAGAAAATACCGTAAACTAACACAACTCAAGGAAATAGAAATACTTAGGTTGTTGCGGCGCGCAACCCGATCCCATCGTACATCACATAATTCCCTCTTATTTCCTTGTAACAACATTAACAACAATAAATTATAT
>AWOL01S0034109.1:18849-50127 GCA_000715115.1 Nicotiana otophora | reverse complement strand
TCTAGACATGCATCGGATTTGGTTTCTACAGCTAGAGAGCAAGTCCGCAAGTTCCTTGAGGGGCTCAACCATGATATCCGATTTAGCGTGGCTCGAGAGTTAGAGTCGGATGTTCCATTTCAGTAGGTGGTAGAGATTGCTCGCCGACTAGAGAGCATGCAAGACTAGTAGGGAGAGGACATACAGTTTTAAGAGAGAGAGGAAAGGGAGACTAAGAGGCCTCGCAGACCGGGAGGATCTACTAGTCCCTATTTTGGAGGCAAGGTACGCCACGGTAGAGGTTTTGTGGGTCAGTCTATTCAATTTTCACTTCAAGCTTTGCACGGTACTTCAGATATCCATGGGTCTCAAGTGCCCGTGTTGGACAGCTTTCACAGCCGCGCCACTAGAGAGGCTGCTTTGAGTGTGGAGATACTAGCCACATGGTGAGAGATTTTCCCAGACTCCTTATAGAAGTATCACGGCAAGGTATTCAGGCTATGCGTTTTGCTCGAGTTGCTGATATCACTACGCCGCCAGCTTGTGGTGTAAGTCAGGCGGGTAGAGGGTGCCCAAGAGGGGGGGCTCGGTCCGTTGATGTACTTTCAACGATAGGTATGAGGCCGATGCACCTGATGATGCCGTACAAGTATGGTTTTAATTTGTTATAGAGGAGCATCATTCATATTTTGTTTCTGTTCTGCTTATTGGGGTGAGTCCTCCTATGTTTCTTCACATATGGGTGAGTTTTGTGATTTTGTACTCTTCGTATGTATTTATCCCTGTTGGAAGATTCTATAGTGGTAGCCCGTGTCTATTGTTTTGTTTTATTCATTATTGAGAGCTATAATACTAGGAATGACTTTCTGTTACCCATTACGGTAGGTTTTGATGTGATTTCTAGGTGGTTGGATACGATTTGTGAATTAGATGCTCTACCGGTGTGCGAGTTTAGCATGTGTTATGACATTGCTAGCGGAAATTGAATTAGTGGAAGGTTTCGGTTGGTATGATGTGTAATCTACTTGTGATTCAGAGCGAAGGATGGGATCTTCACGTATGCATGAGGTTTGTTATGTTTGGGCCGGGCTACGTGCCGCGGTGAAGTTATATTATGATGAGATCCCTGTGAGTTGTTGGTATACTTTGATTCACCCTTTGGGAATTAAATCATAGTATGGTAATGATAGGGAGTTGTGTCAGTCACGCTTGTTTTATTGTTCTTTCATGTGTTCCTTCGTATATTCAGTCATATTCATGTTGTGCTTATTGGGGTTTAGCTTGCGAGGTGTGTGTCCAAGTGGTGTTGGGTGTGACTTGTTTATCTGAGTGAATAATCATGGAATCTTCATACTTCTTGCATCCTTGTCGGTGTTATGGATGTTTAGAACAGGGTTCTAGCTGATATGACGTTAATTGCTGGTGCTAGGTTTGAGTATAGACGGTTATTATGATTAGAAATGTTGTTATGGGCATATGTGTAGTGTGTTAGGTCATGTGTTTGTATCTGGTTAGTGTATACATAGGTTATTGAAGCTGGTTGAGGCTGATACCGTGTGTTGATGTAGGAATCAGGACTTGTGGAAACAACCGGATGGTGAGAAATTTTGTTCTAAGGCTTATTGGTATTGGTGGAAGGAAACACCTTCTGTTGAGGTGGTGTTATCGGTCTTACGTGGATTTGGGGTGACGTGGGGTCACCCGCGGGTGTATGTATGGTTTGTTCACTCTGTGATTGATGACTTCAGAATGATTCATGGCAAGGTCGAGGGAGAACGTTTGTTTAAGAGGTGGAGAAGATAACGACCCGACTGGTCATTTTGCAAATAAGCATCTCATTTGCCGGCTTAAGGTCTGTAGCAACTTCGTATTATGTATTACGACTAGTGTGTGAGGTGCAGTTCAGATTTCGAATGATTCATGATCAATTTGGAAGAAGGATTCTTGTTTTAGAAGCTTAAACAGTAAGAGATGACTAGAGTTTGACTTTTATATAGAGGACTCCGAAATGGCATTTTAATGATTCCAATAGCTTCATATGGTGATTTTGGAGTTAGGTGTGCGTCCGGATTTGGATTTGGAGGGCCGTAGGATAATTTGAAGCATTTTGGCGAAATTGGAAAGTTGAAGTTTTGGAAGGTTAAGAGATTTGACCAAGAGTTGACATTGTTGATATGAGAGTAACCTGGAGTTTGGTAGGAGACATCAGTAATGATAAATCGAAGTAAGAATTATGGTATTGTATGGCCTACTTAGATGAAGTAAAACTGATGACGGCCCGAGGGACAGCTTGACATAATTTTATATATGAACACAAAGTGAAGCCTAGAGATTGGCTAAAAGCTGGAGGAAAGAGAAGAGAAGAGTCGCAATGGCGCACATACAAAGTTAGAGTCATACATGTTGCATGATAGAAGGTAGCAACAGTAACGATATTAGAAGGATTCCGACTACAAGTCGTGGCGTGAGAAAGAGGCTTAAATGGGGGAATGCCATGGCCTTTGGATTTATTCAAAGAACAGTTGCCTAAATGGCAAGGAGAATATTAAAGTATTCAAAACACATAATTTATGAAAATGATAAGTTCATCAGTCAGCATTCGAGGACGAATGTTCCAGAGGGGGGACTGATGTACATTCCGCATTTGCGAACGTTAAAGTTTTGTCATAAGTTAATCGACGTAAGCTCGGAAATGAGATTATTTTGAGATTATAAGTATTACGCTATTTCAAACAAGTGATAAGTAAATTCGGGAATGAGAGAGGGTAAGCGAATCGAAGAAAATGAGTTTCGTTGAAGTTTGGCAATTTGGGGATAAAATACGGTCCGAGCTATAATACCCGGTACTTATGGACTAGTGCCATACAAGGAACTACATGACCATGATAGTATGGTGTATAAGGTATGTTAAAAGTAAGTAGTATTTTTAGTAAGTTGAGATAATTTTTAACTATGTGGGTAATTAGTTAATTATTAGATAATGGGGATTACCTAGTTAATTAAGGAATTGTTGGGTGATTAATTAGAGAAATTAGATAAGATTAGATCCTTCCCCAACGTGGCGGCCCATCACTATAATTAGTGACTCATGAATTATGTTGCAAAATGGCAAAGTTAGGTGAATTTTGGGTGGCTAAGACTCTATGCAAATGGGGCCCACAAGTCTTAAATGTAAAGGACTTTCATATATCTTTAAGTGCCACTTACAGATGGAAAATCTCAAACAAGATTCATAAGACTCTTTTACAAAGTAAGATAGATTAACGTGAGTTTGCTTCAGCAAGTTCATACAAGAACATATATATACATGTAACGTGAGTTCTTCAAAAGAAAATTCATACGAGACTACGTAAAGTTATGGCAATGGGATTTTGCGATTTTAAGGGAGTACGGTGCAATCCTTCTCAAGAATATCATAAGGATTTTTCCTACTCGAGGTATGTTAAGGTTAAGCCCTTCCTTCATTTTGGCATGATCTCTTAATTATATGTGTTTGATAACGAGGCACAAAGAGAAGTTCATACTTCCGAATTTATATACATTATCCTAGTCTCATAAATTACAGTATTCTCCTTATCGGGACTTCATATTTAATTGAGTATTGTCTTCTTCTAGTTAAGAGAGTAGAGAGCCTATATGTACAGTATTACAGTATTTTCATTGCCATCGAGCTATAATCGATGTGCAGGCCCCTATTGGGCAACCTCTGATCAGATGGTAAGTTATATACCGAGCCTACGGTGGCTGAGCGCCTATGAGCAAGCCCAGTTGGCCGAGATACAAAGACTAGTATGGCTGAGTGCCTATGAGCGAGCCTACTACGACAGAGCAGTTGTATATATACCGAGGCTTATAGGGCCGAACAGTTATTTTACTTACTATATTGAGAGAGTTGAGTCACTATCAGTAAGTAAGCATATCTTCAGATTATCTTTGCCTCCCAGTTACTTTTAATTATTATATTATCAGTTTAGTTTCAGCTTTCAGTTATTCTGTTGCCTTACATAATTGGTATATTATTTTGTATTGACGTCCATTTCTCTAGGGACGCTGCATTTCATGTGTGCAGGTTCTGACAGGCAGGCGGGTAGACCTCCTCAGTAGGTGTTGCCCGAGTTCAACTTGTCGGGTCTAGGAGTTATATGTACATCTTGAGTATATATGTATATAGGTTGTGAGTAGGTTGGGGCTATGTTCCGATCACGGTACATCCATCAGTAGAGGCTTGTAGACATATCCTATCCGTTAGTGTAGTATGTTGGGCTTGTAGGCCTTGTATGTATATTTTATTGGTTTGTCAGTTGTAGCTGTTATGACGGCCTTGCCGGCCCAACTTTATATTGATGTTTAGTCAGCTTTGGTATCCATTCAGTTTTATATTTTGCTTCGCAAATTGTCTTGCAATGTGGCCCATGGCAAAAGTATGACATTATATGTTTAGATTCTCTTAGTCGCAAGTTGGTACGTAAGGATAGGTGAGGCACCGGGTGCCGGTCTCGCTCCCCAGGTTCGGCTCATGATAGTATGAGCGAGTTATTCTCATTTTAGTGTCTAAGAAGAGAGTTGTTGATGGTGCTTCGAAGATGCGAAGTTGGGTTCGCATCTGGGACCCCGCAGGTGCGAAACAATGTTCGCAAATGCAGAAATTATAGCTGGCAGACCGCAAGTGCAGAGTTTTGGGCGCGGAAGCGAAATTTCATGTGTATTAAAATATCTGACTGCGATTATTTAGTATTTTGAGCATATCTTGCGTTCTAGAACTCCGATTGAGGTAATTGTTGTGGCATTCTTCTCGTCTTTTCATGGGGGTCAGTACAAAACTATAATTTTTGTATTTTAATATGATTACATCAGTTCATTTGTGAATTAATCCACGTTTTGATTGGATATTTGGGAGCTTTTATTTAAAACCTTTTTTAAAAATAATAATTGGGTTTTGAACATCGAATCGGAGTCGGAATTGGATGAAATTAGGATGGTTGGACACATAATTGAATGAGTGTTTGGATTTTATGAATTTTGCCAGGTTCCAAGGTGTGGGCTTGGGGTTGAATTTTTAGTCTTTTTTAAAGATTGAAGCTTTATTATCCGGAATCATTTCCTATGAGTTTTGTTTATGATTTGAAGTTGTTTTGGCTAGATTTGAGCCGTCCAGAGGTTGTTCCACTCGAGAATGACATCTTAGAGTAACGGTCTAGCTTCTTGAGGTATGTATCTTGCCTAACTGTGTGTGGGGAAAACTACCTCTTAGGATTTGAGTCATTTGTGCTAATTGTGTCATGTGAAGGCCGTGTACGCGATGTGACGACTACGTACTCGGGCTTATTTGTGGAAATTTGACCGTTTAGTGCTCTTAGGTTCTTATGTTAATTATATGTGAAGTTGTTTTAGCATGTTAAATCCCCCATTTACTAAATTTACCCTTCCATGTCTTATTTGGAATTAATTGATTCGGTTTTTACCCTTGTTGCCAATTAAACGCTTATGTGCCTTAATTGAAAATATTGCCTCTTTATTGCCATGCTATCTTTTCTTTAATTGCTTGTCCTTAATTAAAGTTATTATTATCCTTTCCGTAATTGCTTATCCTTAATTGATGTTATTATTATCCTTTTCATAATTGGTTATCCTTAATTGAAGTTATTATTATTCTTTCCGTAATTGCTTATCCTTAAATGAAGTCATTATTATCTTTTCCGTAATTGCTTATCCTTAATTGAATTTATAAGTATCTTTTCTGTAATTGCTCAACCTTAATTGAGGTTTTGTTATTCCTTTCATTCTTGGCTTATCCTTATTTAGAATCATTGATTCATGCTATCTCTCTTACCATCGAGTTGTAGTTATGTGGAAATCATTGTTGCACGCTATCTCTCCCCCTGTTGAGCTATTTTTGTTGAAACCATTATTCTCTGTTGTCTCTTTCATTGTGAGCTTGTTCGTCTGTTTCTTTGTGTCCTGAAGTTCTTAAGTTGATTTACTTGCCGTATTCCCTTGTTATTGTTGTTGTACCGAGTATTGTTGAGCCGAGGGCTATGCGTGGTTGTGGTATTGAAATTGTTTTGAGGAAATGTTGTGGCATATGTGCACATGTTGTGAAGTTATTTTATTGTGTTGTTATGTTTTGGCACACGTGGTATTGTTGAGAGGATGGTCGGGGTGTTCGCACATGAGTTGTCCGTGCTATTGTTACTATTGATATTTCCATATGCGGCGTGACAAGGCATGTTATATATATGGGTTTGCTCATGTAGCGAGACAAGGTGAGAATTTTATTATGTGCTTGAGGCGAGACAGTGTGGGCATTTACTTTATTATTGCGCACGTGGCAAGACAAGGTGGGCTATGTCGAGGAATGATTTGTGATTGCCTGGGGGCATTGTTATTGTTGTTATTTGTGTAGTGGTGTGCATACCCTGTGTGAGTTAGACCGTGTACATTTTGTGATGATCATTTCTTATGTGCCATTCATTGTCTCTACTCTTGCTTGTTCACTTGAATTGTGATAGAACGCTTGTACAACCATACACGTAATTAAATCACCCATATCGATTTGAGAAGATGAATCCTAAAGGTATTAACCATTTAAATGTACTCCCGTGTACTTGCCTTATGTGTGAGAGTTATCCTATTGGCAGGTGAGTAGTCCGTGCAGTCTGATAGTAGGTTATAATCCTGTATTTTAGTCGCTTATTGCACTCTAATTTGTTGCACTTTAATTGAGTTTGAGCTTTAATCACTAGTGTTTTGCACTAATTGCGTGTTTTATGCCTAGTAAGAGTGATTCCAAGCTATATAGATATTATGGAATGAAATAGATCTATTTGGAGCTTTGAAGTATGAGTAAAAGCCTAGGGGATTGAGCCGAGATCGCGTTCGGGGGTTGAGAACCACATCCGAATTTCAAAATACAAGGAGAACGATTCACTCTAACAAAAACACACAACCGCAGCGCGTGGGGCGACGTGTGGGGTTACGCGGCTGCCCAAATTCTGCCTCAGTCAAGTTTTCACGCTCTCTGACCAATCCCACTGTAGCCCCGCCTGGCGCGTCGCCCCGTGCAGCGTGCCTGTGCAATGTTTACAGAGCTAGACCCTACTAAGTATAAATACATGTTAAAATGTTATTTTTAGTACTTTGGCACATATTTGACCTAAGGAATCCAAGGAGGAGGTGGAGAAGCAAAAGCACAAGGATTTCATCATTCAATCCTCACTCAAGATAAGAGTTTGGATAGTTTTATGTTTTCCTTTGATTTAAACATTGTTGTGATGAAATGCTTCATATTTGTGGAGTAGTTCTCTTTAGGTTTGATGGATTTGGTGTATTGATACTTGTTTGTGGATATTAACTCTAGTTTTTATGTATATCATCATTTTGGATGTTTTAATCGTTGCATCCATATTCACTTGTTCATGTAATTGAAAGGCATAACTTGTGATATTCTTGCATTCTATCTTGTTAGTTGGATTCATTAATTCTTCTTAGTAATCGAAAGAGGCTAATTGAATTGTTGATTTAACTAGGTAGGAGGATAATCGAGAGAGGTTCTCCTAAAGACCAATCCACTACTATCTCGTGCATATCTTCACCGATCTTAAATTAATTTATCTTGTGAGGTTGAGACTTAATCGAGAGAGGAGTTTCTACTAAAAACAATTGAATTAATAAACTAGTGAATTCGAGAGACTCACTTGAACATTAGAAGTGAATTATCTAGAGTTAAATCCCAACATTTGTCTTCACCTATCCTATCAACCCTATCTTCTCCCAATTGATAACCTTCTTTGCTCACTACTTGCATCGATTGTCATTATCCAAAAGTTTAGATTCTTAGTTAACTTTAGTTTTAATTACAGAAATCTCAATTGTTGATCATCTTAGATAGCAATATAGCTATAAACTACAAAAATACTATTTAACTCCAATCCTTATGGATACAGTATTATATTTTACTATATTCGTTTATCGAGCTTATTTAAGTGTGTGTTATGCACTCGTCTAATTTTGACTTCATTGTCAGGGATTGGCAATCGATAGTGCTGGAAATAGTTTGTAGTGCTAATTCATGAATATTTCATTTTATTTTATTTTTCTCTTTTTACGGTTGGTGTTCTTTGACTATGCGCAGGCTACAGGTTATATTGGTGCATGACTCGATCGTCTGAGAAAGAAGTGCAACCATACGATCCAGAAATAGAGAGACAACTACGATAGTTGAGGAAGGAAAGCGATCTCCCTGAGAATATAGAGAAGGTTGGGAAATCCTCAACCAAAGAAAACATGGCCGGAGATGATGATAATGTAGATTTGGCTGCGATGGAGGCAGCCCAATGAAGAGAAAAGGTTACAAGAGATGCTGAAGAAGAAGCTATTAGAGATGCAGAAATTGCATATGAAGAAGAGAGGACTCGGAGAATCAGCCCTTGGGTGCAAACCAAATCAAAAACATAGCTCCCGCCCAAGGGTTATCAGGTGTGAGACCACCCCCAATTGCAGCTAATAATTTTGAGTTGAAGCAAGGGTTACTTCAAACCCTTCAAAATTGTTGTGTCTTCAGAGGAAAGCATAACGAAGATCCAAACAATCATCTAATGGACTTCGAGGAGATCATGAACACCTTTAAATATAATGGTGTGTCACAAGATGCAATTTACCTAAGGGCATTCCCCTTCACTCTCAAAGATGATGCAAAGCATTGGCTTCAAAGCTTGCCCCAGGGATCAATTAGAACATGGGAGGAGATGACCAGAAAATGTCTTGCTAAATATTTCTCCTCAACTAAGACGGGCATGTATAGAAGCGAAATCCATAACTTCTGCCACAACGAGACTGAAACTGTGTTTGAATATTGGGAGAGGTTTAAGGAGATTTGGCGAAAGTGTCAACATAGCGGAGTTGAACTCTGGATGCAACTCCACGACTTTTAAGATGGATTAACACCAACCTCACGTAGAACATTGAGCAACGCAGCCGGAGGTCCATTCATCAAAAAGGCTATAAAGAAGATAGTAACAATTCTAGATGAGTTATCTGAAGATGCAAATCAGTGGCCCTCAGAGATTGCTGAAAGAAAAAGATCAACTGGTGTTCACTAGGTTGATACTAACACATTGGTGCAGGTACAGCTTGATACCATGGCCAAAGAAATAGGGAATCTGCCCTTAGCCTTGATACATAATGAGCCTCATGCAGCCTGTGATATATGTCGAAGAGGACACCCTACTCATGAGTGTCAAGCTACCATAAAGGAAGTGAATGATGTGGGTAATTATAATTTCAATGCAATAGGTCAGAAGCACCACGGGTTTTCATGGAGTTCACCTGGGGGTACAGCAAAAGCATGGCAACAAAATAACTCCAGATTTAGTCTCAACAGCGAATTTAGACTGGGTTAGAAGATTTGATGAAGTACTTCATTATCAAGACAGATGAGAGATTAGATGCTCATGGTGCAACTATTAAAGAACTTGGAACAGATTTGCGTAACTTGGAGAGACATGTGAGAAATATTGCAAATATATTGTCTTAACGAATCTCATGTACTCTGCCAGCTGATACTGAAAAGAATCCCAAAGAAATAGTAAATGTTGTGACCTTGAGAAGCATGCAAGTATTGAAAGATCCTACTCCAGTCCAAAAAGAGGTGATGCATGAAAACGAAAGTGGGGAGGAGCTGAAAATTGAAGATGGTAGGAAGAAGAAAGGTAAGAAGGGAGTAGAGAAACAGAAGAGGGAGGAAACTTCAAGAAGGGAGGACTCTAATAAAGAGACCAAGCACATGCGTACTCTACCTTTTCCCTAAAAGCTCTATAGAGAAAAGTTGGACAAACAGTTTTAGAGATTTTTAGATATGCTAAGATAGGTTAATGTAAACCTGCCATTCACCGAAGTTCTCTCACAAATGCAAGCTTATGCAAAGTTATTGAAGGAGATCCTTACAAGTAAGAGGAAGAGAGAAGAGACATCGGTAGTCAAGCTCACAGAGCATTGCAGTGCAATCTTAAAAAACAAACTCCCATAAAAGTGTGGAGATCCAGGGAGTTTTACTATACCTTGCTTTTTAGGCACTCTTAACTTTGATAAATCTTTATGTGATTCTGGTTCCTCAATGAATCTAATGCCTTTTGTCAATTTACAGGAAACTAGAGAATGTGATTGGAGAGATAAGGTCTGCACCAATATCATTGCAGCTGGCAGATCAAAAACAGATAAAACCCGAGTGGATAGTTGAAGATGTCTTAGTGTGGGTGGATAAGTTTGTATTTCCAGTAGACTTTATAGTGATGAAGATGGAGAAGAATAAGGAGATACCCCTCATCCTAGGAAGACCATTATTACCAACAAGTACAGCAATATTAGATATACATGAGAAAAAGCCCATGCTTAGAGTGGGGGGAGAGACTGTAACGTTCGAGATGGATATAGAAAAAGGGGTGAAAAAGGAGAAGCTAGTTGCAAGTGTTGAGTAGAAGGTGAAGGGTGTGAAAGAGAAGGCTACATTGAGTGCAAAAGACAAGTGTGGGGTATACCCCAAGAAGGTTGAAAAGAATTTGTCTTCCTGGATGTGTGAACTAGTCCGGGCGCATGGAATGGATCCCGACTTTGAATCAGACCCCGAGTAGATATTTAGAGAAGTTTCCTCTACCTTGTACTTTTTAATTGTGTGCCATGGGGACATGCCACAACTTAAAGTATGGGGTGGGGGATATTTGTATGTTGTATGTATATTAGTCTTAGTTTTTGCTTTAGTTATTTGATTGTTTTTGCATTTGTTAGTTTGAGTAGTATAAACAAATTGAAAAAAACATAAAAATTTTAAATTTTTTGATTTTTCCCGACGATGGATATCATTCGACAGGCTTTTTGAGGGATTAAAGTCGAAAGAAAAAGACAAAAAAAATCTTTTGTTAGGTAGTTTATCAATTCCCCCTTGGTTTTTCTTTGTGCCGCGATTTTATTCCAAGGGTTTTGTTTGAATCAGGTGTATTTAGTTTTTATTTTGTAGAAGTAGGAAACCTTGTGCTTTGATTTGCAATGAAAGCAATGTCTCTTGACTTTATTATGCCCTGAGAATAGTGAATGCTTTAGTTGTGACGCTTAGGCTCAGTGTTTCACTCGTGTATAAGTGACTTAAATGGTATGAGCTTAACTTTATTTAACTGCTTTGACTAAAGTGTCTTGATAATCCGATCTTGAGTGGGTAATGTGCCATGTGTGTGAGAGGTTTTGTGTTATTATATGCATTGCATTTGATGTCTAGAATTTTCCACGTATCTTTGCAAAGTGAAATAGTAGTTTTGTTCAGTCTTGGAAGTGATATATGCATGTCTTTGTTGAGCTAGTTATATGCTTTTACCCACCTAATTGTTATGTATCTTAGTTAACCCCTTTGAGCCTGTAATCTTGTTTCTTTTGCAACCACATTAGAATATTTACTCATTTGTTTGAATTGACCATCTATTTGAACCTTGTACCTCTCGTGAGCACTTGAAATTGTTATCAACTTTGTACAAGTTGAAGTGTGGAGTGGCTCGTTTGGCTTTTGAGTGGAACTAATGAAATAAGGATAAAGGTGCACTGTTTTGAAAATGTAAGAGCCACTTGAATTGAAAGAAGAAAGAAAACATAGTTGTATTGTTGTGAAAAACTTTCCTGGATAAGTGGTAACTATTGATGTAATTGTCCTTAAATAATTTGGGAGTTGATATATATTGATGTGAAGTTGGAGTTTTGGTTTGATATAAATGTGGGGTTTTGAATGTTAGAGTACATGTATTAAAGTGCTTAGGGAGGTGTAGTCACTCTTAGTTCTAAATGTATCCTACCTGTCCCGCTGCCTACATTACAACCAATTAAAGTCCTACCTGATCCTTGATGGATTGAACTCGATTAGAAAAGTAGTACACTACGGGTAAGCTTATGGTTTATTTTTTGTGGCATATGAATGTTGTTTATGAGAGTGAGAAAATTCTTTCTGTCTTGAGTTCCTATTTGTTCTTAAATTTTATTGTGTGGAACTACTCTCTATTGTGGTGTGAGGGCACTTTATTCAAGAAGGAAAGGTAATGTTGTTGACCACTATGTTAGAGTAAATGAGCGGGTCATAAATAATACGTGGTACTTTTATGTCATATCTTGAGATATTCGCATTTTTACGAGACTGCACTAGCAGCTCCAAATGGGACCCACTTAACGGGGTTGGATGCCTCATTTTTGGATATTGTCGACCAAGGAAATTTTCCAAACTCTCTGAACACCTCTCTAACAGCTCTCCAAGGTTCCATGTCTAATTCAAGATGGTTTTACCTAGACCTATCCTCAAAAGTTAGCCTAAGTGAAGAAAAGAGAATCTATGGTGTTGTGATGACATTAAGGGTGCTTGTAAGATAAGAAAAGAGTCTCTATTGTCATTCGTTGTACGATAGTTTCATCTTTCATAGCTTAACGACAGCAGTATTATCATTGTTATAGATTAAAGTGCAATGAGATGATTTCAACGTGGTCATTGGACATACTATGATAAGGCATGTTAAGGCTATCTCTTCTTTCCTTCTGGCATTATCCATATGATACAAACGAAATGGGCAAACATGCAACTTTCACAAATGACTCTATTCTTAGAAGTAATACGGATGCCTATGTTCTTGATTACCCTTGTGTCCTATTATTATATCGTCTGTTCATGGGTCTCGGAAAATACATAAGTTGATAAATTTTATTTCACGATATTAAACGAATGCATATTTATCCTATAACATTTCGAGAGATCTTATTGACATACTTCATTATGCATTGCATTCATATATACATGTACATTGACCCATGACCAGATGGCATTATATACACGTATATTATATGTATATATGGTATGGGGAAAGGTTACGGTGTTATATATGCACCAGCCACCTGATCAACTAGCATACATTTATGATTTTGCGCACTGAGGCCTAGATGATATGATGGGATGCCCTCAGAGGCTAGATGATATTATGTATGCATATACCTATGCATGATATGAAATTTATATACATATACATGACACTATGAACATTTCATGACTACTGAGCTATTTAGACTTACAAATTGAGCCCTTTACTCCATGTTTCTTTCACGTCTTTTATATACTTCTTTTCATGCCTTACATACTCAAAACTTTATTAGTACTAAAGTCCTTTTTTCCTCGGGACGCTACATTTTATGCCCGTAAGTCCCGATAGACAGGTTGACAGTCCTCCTAGTAGGCTATCTGCTCAGTGCAAGGTATTGGTGCACTACACTTGCTCCGGAGTTGCCTATTTGGTCGGTATGCTCTGGGCATGTATTGATTGGTAAGGCGGGGGGCCATGTCCAGGCCATTATGATTTTTATGTACTCTTAGAGGCTTGTAGATAGATGTCATGTATATGGGTACTTGTATGGCCTTGTCAGCGTATGTTTTGAGTGTACAAATGATCATGCCGGCCTTATAGGCCCTTATGTCACAGGTATAAGTTTCTATATCATGCTGGATCATCCTATGTCCAGTATTCCTTTACGTTTTATTCTGGTTATCTCATGACGGCCCTTCTGTCCTATTTACCCATTATGGTGTGATAAGAAAGATACATTATGTTGGTACTCGGTTGAGTAAGGCACATGGTTCCCTTCGCGGCCCTCTGATTTGGGTTGTGAAAATACGGCCTTCTAAGGAGCCATCTAAATACTCTATAGGTAGTTGTTGTTGTAGGAAAACTCTGCAAGCTATAGAAATGGATCCCATGAACCCCCGAAATCCATAACACAGGCACAAAGCATGGAGATAGTGTACACCGGCTCACCATGGAGACGAACAATCTCATGGATATAGATCTGAGCCAGCTACTTTGAAGAATAGGTAGGCACAACCGGAATGAAGTGTGCAGACTTGGTCAGTCTATCCACAATAACCCAAACTGCATCAAATTTCTTCAAAGTCTGTGGGAGCCTAACAACGAAATACATGGTAAAGTGATCCCACTTCCGCTCTGGAATCTCAAGTCTCTAACGCAAATCGCCCGACCTCTGATGCTCGTACTTCACCTGCTGACAACTCAAACAGCGAGCCACATACACTACTATATCTTTCTTCATTCTTCTCCACCAATAGTGCTGACTCAAATCCTGATACATCTTGGTGACACCTGGATGAATGGAATACAGCGAAGTGTGAGCCTCCTCAAGGATAGACTGATGAAACCCATCCACATTGGGCACACATATCCGGCCCTACACCAGCAACACCACATCATCTCTAATACAAACCTCCTTGGCATCGCCGTGCTGCATTGTGTCCTTAAGGGAAAGTAAATAGGGGTCGTCATACTGACACGCACTTATGCGCTCATAGAGAGAAGACCGAGAAACACGCAAGCAAGTGTCACGCCCCAAACACAGGGTGTGCGACTGGCGCTCAACCGAGATAACCTGACCGAGCAAGCCTGTACATTACCTTCTACCCGAAATTATTTCAGAATAACAGTAAAATCCAATTCATTAATTAAGTGGTGAGAAGTATCAAGTAAACAACAACTCAAACTCGTTATCAGTAGTTACATCATTTATAAGTTTCAAAATACATACTCTTTCATAGTTTGATATTGAACGTGTGATACAATTACAACATTACCAATTTGACTTTCCACATACCAACAGACCACCCACACTATATCTGTGGAGCCTCTATTAGATGCAAAAGAGTACAATGATAGTGTCGGCAATTAGGCTCCGGCTATACCTCAAATCATGGTGATAAAATAAACTGAAGATACATGACCCTGACTGAAGTGGGGCTCACCAAATCACCTGGGAAAAGAGTGTAGTGCTATCGCTGATCAGTGTCGCCTGCTGTGGATCCACCTACATCCATTAAAGATGCAGCACCACAAGCGAAAGGGGTGTTAGTACTATTGAATAGTACTAGTATATATGACTAAACACTCTCTCAAAGAAATGAGCAGTAATGCAAGTAAGGGCAGCCATAATATCAGTTAAAGCCTCAAACAATTACCGAATATCAAATTAGAGATAAGATAAGTTTTCAATAAATTTCCAAATTTTGAGTTGGGAAATCTTTGGTACCGGTATTCCACTATTCACAATTTAGATTATGATTTCCAGCATAATCACCACCAGGTGTGCGGCATGGCATCCGATCACAACTTGATCGGCCAGGACGTCTCATGCGAGACATAATTTCATTGGCACTAATGGTCAAAATTGTATTATTTCTCTTGGCACATTTGCCGTGTTTCATATTTCACACATCATATTTCATATTTCGCATTACGTGATTCGTATTTCATGCACACCTTTTTACTTTCAACCATTATCATGGACTTTCCAACAATAAGGCATTTCTATTTAACACATCTAAGCACACATTTGAGCAAATAGGAGTTTTAGGCACATTACGATTTCTTACACAAGCTTTCATTATCTTTCCTATAAAACACAACTTGAGGTCAAGGCATTTAGATATGAAAGCCCTACTTTGAACACATTCACAAATAGTAGTACAACATAACAAGAGCATTTGAATTACATATTGATCACGAATGTCTTTTGACACCAGTTTATCCGGGTAATCGATTCACAATAAGCAACTCAGGATTTACATGGATATTGTGGGGTTAAATTTTAAGAGAAGAGTTTAGCCAACATACCTTACTTGAGCTTCCTTAACTCTAAATGTTCCGTAAATCTTACCAACTTCAATCTATTTTAGAAAAGTAGAAAATTTAACCAAAATTAGGAAGATGATCATGGTTCTCGCTCATTTGAGAATTTTATCAAGCACTAAGTGTACTAGCTGAAGACTGAGAAAAAGATTGGGATGGCCCTAATGACCCTCCCCTGAATGTTGACCTACCGCCACCAAATGAATTCCCAAAGTTGCCGAAGGACCGGGCCATACAGCTACCCTCTCACTCAATTCTGTTCTTCAACTTACGGTTCTGTCTTGCTTGAGCAAATGCTACCATCTTCCCATAGTTCATGTCAGAATTCAAGGTAGCTGTAGCGGCCTCATTGATAATCAATGGGCTAAGGCCCTCTACAAACCGACGCAGTCAAGCCTCCATAGTGCGCAACACATGAATAGCATACTTGAGTAGACGCGCAAACTACATATTTTACTCCCACACACTCTTGCTACCTTTTTTAGGTTCTCGAACTCTGCAACACGGGCTTCCTTAGTCTTGGCAGGCAAAAACTTATCCATAAAAGCGTCGGCACACTCACTCCACCACACCAAAGGGCTCCCCTCCTCACGGGAGTCTTCCCACATCTCAAACCAAGAATAGGCCACCCCCTTCAGACAGTAGGAGGCCAACTCCACTCCCTCTGTCTTAGTAGCATGCATAACCTTGAGGGTCTTATGCATCTCGTCGATATAGGCCTGGGAAGCCTTCATCTGAGCCAACATCAATATGGCTCTCCTAAGATCCCCATCAAAAACACCGGGTCTGGAAGCAGGGGCTGGAGGTGGATACGGAAATATCAAGCGGAGGATTCGTTGCACCCTCGTCTGGTGTGTGAACTGGTGCACCCTAAGGAAATATGAGTTCTAGGCGCATTACGATTTGTTACACAATTTTCATTAGCTTTCACTTGAAACACAACTTGAGGTCGAGGCATTTAGATATACAACCCATACTTTGACCACATTCTCAAATAGTAGTACAACATAACAAGAGCATTGAATTACATATTGATAACGAATGTCTTTTGACACCAGCGTATCCAGGTAATCGATTCATAATAAGCGACTCGGGACTTACATGGATATTGTGGGATTCAATTTTAAGAGAAGAGTTTAGCCAACATACCTCACTTGAGCTTCTTTAGACTCTAAAATGTTTTGAAATTCTTAGCAACTTCGATCTATTTTAGAAATGTAATATATTGAACCAAAATTAGGAAGATGATCATTGTTCTAGCTCATTCTAGCATTTTATCAAACACTAGGTGTATATTAAGGTTTCAAAGTCATTTTATGGAAGATTCCATATTCCCTCAACCCATGCTTTGCAATCTTTAGGTCAACAATCTCCCTACATCCCTTGATAACACATGCGTGCAAAATAAACAACTCCCATACACATTAATTATCTTACTAATTGCCCATTTCTAGTTAAATTTCGAAATTAAGAGTTAGGGTCTTAAATATTACCTCTAGGATGAAGACCTACTGTGCGTTCCTTATTAATCTTCAAATATTTGAGTAAGAATTAGTGGATGAAGCTTAGGAACTCCTTTTATCACTCTATGACACTCCCTCTCTCTAGAAATATATGTTTCCCCCTTTAAAATGATCCCCAAGGGTGTTTTATTAAAATGGGGTCGGGTTCACAAAATAAAAACAAAATGGGAGCCCTGACACAGGTCTCCATCGCATATGTGACCGCATAATGCCTCTGCGGTCCGTGAAATATCCCTCCAAAATTGGGAACCACTGCCTGGGTATGCAGTTGTTTTGCGGCCCGCAGACCCAATCTGCGGTCGTATAATGCACCGCACTCCAAAACATATCGAATCTGGTTCTGCGATTGATGTACGGCCCGCAAAATCCGTTTCCAGTCGTATGATTGGCTGTGAAGTGACATCCAATAGTTGCCAAGTTGGCTGCCTCACTCTGCGGCCATTTTGCAGCCCGCAGAGTGATTCTGTAGCCGCATAGTGGGCCGCATAAATGCCTTTTTCTGCAAAGCATTTTCCTTCAACTCCGCAGCATACTGTTCAACCCAATAAGTTCGTACCACGGCCATCACTAACACATACGCCTACAGCGGCACCTCGAAACCCCGGGCTTTAGGTAAAGTTTTATGGGGCCTTACAAATACAATGGTTTATAGGCTTTTGGATGACGTGGTTTGTGCTAGGATCTCTTCTGGTGATCTTTGGTTTAGGATCATAGTGTACCGGCAAGGAGAATTGTTAACTTGAAGGCAGGTTCAGGAGGATTTGAAGACATTGGTCTGCTTGGTAGTGTAGGGTTCGTATAGTAATAAAGGTAATTGGTTCCTTTGGTGTGGTGATGCTTTACTGGTGTTTTGTGCCAATAAACTTGGGTTTGATGGCTTGCATGACTTGGTTAAGTTGGGAAAATTCAATTCTGATTGCTTAGTTATGTGTGGACGTGTTTCGAATAGTTCATGATAGTGTCGAGGATGACATGGGCTGGTTGTCTGCCAGCGGCATAAGGAACATGGTGCATGTTATGATTTTTCTCCTGCATGGGGTCACGAGTTCTAGATAGCATGAACGTTTTCAGATGTTTAGAATAATGTTAGCATTATCCGGTACCACCTAAGAAGGGTGTGCACTCCAAAAGATGCATTGTGCTTTGACTTGCAGATGCCTGACATGTATTACGCTAATGGCTCGATTGATTGAATACTGATGTTCAGATTTATCTATGTGGAAATAAGGAATTACGAATGTATTTCTCGTGGAACGATTGTGTATGATGAATATGTCAGTAATTTGAATAATGTAGTTGGGATCGGGAGATTATGGTATTTTAGGGATTTGAAGACGAAGAGGATTCTCAAAGGCATGTGTTATAGATCGATTATTGTGCAAATTTTGGAGGTTATCTACCTATTTTGGGAGGATCAAAAATGATTTGTAGGTCATTGGTGGGCCTAATGAGAATTTATATTCTGCATCAGGTCGGATTTGTCTACCCAACAAAATTATTGTGGAGGGATGTATTATCAATTGGAGTGGATCTTATTCGTGTTCTGATATGTTCGGGGTGTTGAATGGTTGATTGCGGCTTGGTTGTGGTCTTTCTATTTGTTGTATATTGTGCTATCCATTTTTCCATGGTTATAGTCATGCACTTTGCGTGTGTTTTATTGATATGTGTATGGTTGTTGATAGTGAGCATCACGGCTCGACATATCCTATGTGTAGAGGTGATTCGATTGGGTCACGCAACATATCATAGTTATGTTGGGATACGATCCATTGGGCTTAATTCTTATATTTGGTTCTCCCTTGTGTATTGGATTCATAGCGTTGCGCTTCATGGTGGTATCTGTTGAGCTTGCAGGGCAGTTCTCTCATATGATTCTCTTCAATTATTGGGTACATCGAATTAGTCGTTATTTGGTGCACTTATTGCATGGTATGCGGCTCTAGGTAGGATTTGTGTGGCATATTGGTAGAGCGACTTGTATTAAATATGGTGAAGTTATTGGGCCTGAATTGAGTGCCATCAGATTTGATTAAGCTTTGTTTGGAACTATAGTGTCTTTAGTCAGCCTAGATTTTGGCTTTGATTCTCGTCGGGCAAGAGAGCTCCATAACTAGTTGATATGATAGAGGGTTATGAGTTTCTGTTTGTTTCTTTCATCATTGGTTGTGTTTGGAGATTTGAACAAGGATTTTATTGATAGGATGTTAGATACTGGTACAATATTTGCTATTTGAATTACTATTATGGTCGGAAGCTATGGCTATGTGTAGNTGGCTATGTGTATCTAAGTTATGTGGAATATCATTTGAATACACTTGGGATATGGTTACGGCTTGATGAAGCTTAATACTGACTTATACATATATAGATGCGAGAATCGTGTCTCATAATTAATTTGGGAAGTTGGAGATTAGGTTCTAAGGGTTGTGAGCTAATGTTAAGGTAATGGTCATCAGTTAGATTGTGTTGTCAGACTTATATAGATTGGGATGAAGTGAGATCACCCATGGGTATGGGCGTGGTGAGTTTATACAGTGACTTGATGGTTTTGGGACAATTCTTCGCACATTCGAGGATCAACACATGTTTAAGTAGGGGAGAATGTATTGACCCGACAAGTTGTTATGAGAATATTTATTCAGTTAGGTAGTTTGAGGTCATGCGTAGAAATGTATGGTGTATTATGACTTGTGTGTATCGTTTGTTTTGGTTCCTTTGCAGTTCGTGATTGATTTGGAAGAATGATTCTCAACTATGAAGCTTTAAGTTGGAAGAGTTGACCAATCTTGAATTTTGTGTATTTGACCTCGGGACATAGTTTGTATTATTCCAATAGGATTAGGATGTTTCTAGGTTGATTTGGTACTTTTGGCGAAAGTTGACAATTTGAAGGTTTAGAATTTTCCTAAGGTTCCATGGTTTGACTTTATGCCTATCTGGATCGGATTTTGATTTTGTGACTTTGTACAACTCCATTTTTTCATTTGGAACACGTCTGCAAAATTTGGTGTCATTCTGAGTTTTTTTAATAGGAATTAGACATATGTTGTCTTTTTGCAAATCTAAAGTTTCATTGTAATTTTCGTGTCTTCTATTGTCTGATTCATGGTTTTGGATGATTATTTGGTATTTTGATCGCACAAGTGAGTTTGTATGATGATTATGTACTTGTGCGAATGGTTAGAGTGGAGCCTTGAGGGCTAGGGTGAGTTTTGGACGCGTCCCGGAGAGTTTGATAGAGGTTATGATTTTTGCAGATGTTCTGTTCTCGCAATCACCGCATTTATGAGATCCTGCTCGCTTTTGCGATGTTGCGCTAGGGGACCAACCTTTCCAATTTCAGAACTAATATCGCATTTGCGATGGGTTCTGGGCGAACCCCTGATTGCATTTGTAATGGGGAGCTGGGACTGGAGCAGGCCGCGTTTGCGATTGCATTCTCGCACTTGCAAGCCGGCTAGGTTCGCATTTGTAGACGAGTTGTCACATTTGCGATACTCTCAAGGTTGGGGTAGGCTTTTCATTTGTGATGCCTGTGTCGCATTTGCGAACCTCTTGTCGCAAATGCGATATTTGCAGCTGATTATATGTAGAGTATTTCGGGACTTAGCTTCATTCAGCACATGTTTGAGCCCTAAACTCGGTGGAAGGCAATTTGGAAGAGCCATTTTAATACAAACTATTTGGTAAGTGATTTTGATCCCTTTTTATTACATAACATGATTGTTTAGGAGATTTAACATCTAATCCATGGAATTTGAAGAGCTTTTTGTGGAAATTTTGTCAACAACAACCACCCAGTATAATCCCACAGATGGGGTCTGGGTGGTTAGAATTTACTTAGACCTTACCCCTACCCCAAAGGGGTAGAGAGTCTATTTCTAGGAGACCCTCAACTTAAGATAACAAAAATAGACAACAGAGTCTGTGACAACAACAAAAATCAGGAAAATAATATAAGCATCATAGAAAAAAGAAAAAAGATAGAAAAGTAATAACAACAAACAGTAATAACGCCACAGTACAGTGAAAAAATGGAAAAATAGTGCGGAGATAACATACACCACTAATAGTCCAAGACAATACCCTAAGAGACTAATCCCCCCTTCGGAAGGAAAGAGAAAAATGCTCGACTCCTTCCTAACCTTCAACCCTAATGCTCGACCTCCAAGCCTTCCAATAAAGATGTTGAAAGATGCACCTAGGAATATGCTACATGGACTTACCCATATGCTACGGATGTGGATTGAGGGGTCACATTCAGAGGGATTGCTGTTCGTCCCGCCAGGGTGTGGGTAGGGGCATGGCATCGCCAGCCATTTGTAACACCCCGGAACAATTTTGAAGTATTTCAGTGTAAAGCCCCATAACTTTTGCAAGTGAATTCAGGATTTTATGGTGCCGGAGTAGGCTTACGTGTTTGAGGATGGTATAAAATCTTCACATACCACTCTTGATAGTATAATGCATGTAATGATGAGATTAGTGACATTGTTATACATAGTGATGTTTTGTCAAGTTGTGGATGTGTTGTTAGGAATTGTTTTAGTGTTACTCTGGCAAGTGGATAGGCCCAGTTATAGGGGAGATTCTGGTGAAATTTTTGAAAATTTAGGGAGTTAGCCAAATTTTGAAACTACTGGTGTGTGTGAATCAACAGTGGAACCACATTGAATGCTAATGATGGATTTTGACCCTCATTCGAGGACGAATGATCCTAAGCGGGGGAGAATGTAACACCCCGGAACAATTTTGAAGTATTTTAGTGTAAAGCCCCGTAAATTGTGCAAGTGAATTCAAGGTTTTGTGGTGCCGAAGTAGGCTTACGTGTTTGAGGATGGTATAAAATCTTCGCGGCGTGCAAGCTCGCCGCGGTTCGGACTTTTTGGGTTGCACAATGTACCGGAAAGTAAAGGAAACTTTTTGGTAGAAAAGCGCATTTATGCGGTCCATTATGCGACTGCATAATCACTCTGCGGGCCACATAATAGCTGCAGAAGTGAGCAAATGAAGGGCCAGTCTGGGGGCAATTATGCGGTCGGCTATGAGACCGCATACACGGACAACATTTTGATCATTTTGGTCTGTAATTATGCGATAGATATGCGGTCGCATATGCAATCGCAGAACAGGTTTCGGAGATCCATTTTGGGTTTTTAAAACCCGACCCTACTTCGTTAAATACATGCTTTGGGTCATTTTTGAGCAAATATCTGGTGTTTTAGAGAGAAGGGAGAGTGTTTTAGAGAGAGGAAACCCCTAGGCTAATTATTCATCAAGTCTTGCTCAAATCTTGGAAGATTAACAAGGAAAACCCACAAGTTCTTCATCTAAGAGGTAAGGTTACATACCCTAGTTTTCAATTTCGAATTTGGGTAGAAGATGGTTGATTAGGAGTATGATTCATGGGTATGAGATTATTATTTATACATGCATGTACCAATAAGAATTGTTGGAAGATTATTGAGCTAAAATAAGTAAGGATTGGGTTGTGGAATGAAGGAAATCTTGTAGAAGAAACTTGTGGTTAAATTTGCACACCTAGTGTTTGATAAAATGCTCAAATGAGCTGAGACCATGAATATGTTCCTAATTATGGTTCAATTTTGTTATGTCTCAAAATAGATCGGGATTGCTAAGAATTCCGGATCATTCTAGAGTTAAGGAAGCTCGATTGAGGTAGGTTGGCTAAACTTTCTCTCTCGGAATTAAATTCCATAATGTTTCCGTAAGTTTCAAAGTATGGGTTACGTATTAAAAGGTTATGGATTTGAGTCATGTTTCAATGAAAGATAGTATGCCAAATTGTGGGAGAAAATCACAATATTCTTAAGACTCTTAATTGCTCATATGTGTACCTAAAGTCTTGATTTGGAAATGTCTTATTGTTGATAATCTANGGTTATGGCTTTGAGTCGTGTTTCAATGAAAGATAGTATGCCAAATTGTGTGAGAAAATCTCAATATTCTTAAGACTCTTAATTGCTCATATGTGTACCTAAAGTCTTGATTTGGAAATGTCTTATTGTTGATAATCTATAAAGATGGTTGGTAGTGAAATAAGTTAACTGGGGATATAGAGTGTGGCCAACGTGCCAAGAATTTAAGTTATGATTGTGTCTAGTAGTGCAAATGATTTGAGAAGATGCGATAAAGAATGTGAAATGAGCCTAGACTCAATTGTTTAAAAATGACTTCGAAGATAGAATTGTCTAAAAGCTTTTGTACTAAATTCATGCCCATTAGTGGCTGCTTTAACTAATGCTTTGATTTATAAATATATCCAGTGTGATTCGAGTTCTATATACTCATGTGTTGAAATTGTACATTGTCATTTTTGGGGAAGAGTATTGCAAGAGTAAATGGTGTATTGACTGTTTATGATTTTTCATGTGTGTTTCTATTGTTGGTTGGTATGCCTCATTCTTTGGGAAGAAACCATTTGTGTTTGAAGTTTCCATTTCAAATGGATTTGAAGTATATGATTTCTGAAATATCCTATATATTGATACTTGATGGTGATCTTTGAACTTGAAAGAGGTGAAAGTGTGGAATATGAAATACGGCCATCGTGCCAGGAAAAACGAATCTTGTGAATGGCCTAATGAGCCAAGGAAATATTGTCGTTGTGAATGACTGGAATTACTAATGAGAATTCATACAATGTGAAAGATGTTGAGGTGAGTACAATTGTGTTTATGATATTTCTGTTTGCAAATCAAATCAAAACTATTTTTGGAAGCATCATTAGCAATATCGAGGAAGGGTGGGTCATAAGGCCCACACTTGAAACTACAAGTGCTGGTATAGGGGTGGATTGGGATTATTCCCCTTATTTGGGATAAAATTGGAATCTTTGGAAATTGTGATATTATTCCCCTTAATTGGGATGAAACTAGAACCTTTGTGGATTGGAAAAGTCAACCCACGCGGCATATGTGGGAAGGAAGCCTAGCTGATCAGGTGGAGATCAGACGCCATATTGCGCATATAGTGGTACTACTCTTGGTAACAACTTTCTTTCGCATCACATGTCAAACCACATTATTCGTGGGGAGATGGCCTAGCCGATCGAGCTTGATCGGACTCCGTGCTAATAAAGACGGTGGTATATCGGTGCTAATGATCTCCCAACCAAAACTATATATGAAGTTCGTATTTTGACAATTATTATGTTTTAACTGGATGTTTGGATATTGTTGATTGTGACTTGCTGTTTCTATGTGTTGCCTTTTCTTATATGGGCATTTTATTTTGAAAGAGGACTTTTAGCTATACATACTAGTGCTATTCGACAGTACTAACGTCCCTTTTGCCGGGGGCACTGCATCTTTCATGGATGCAGGTGGTTCTTCAGCAGGGAGCATTGATTAGTGACAACAGTACACTCTTTTAAGCTGATTTGGTGAGCCTCGCTTCATTTCAGGGTCATGTATCTTTTGTTTCTCATGTACTGTGTTTTGAGGTATAGTCGGGGCCTTGTTGCCGGCATTTCCATATTACTCTTCTATTGTACTTAGAGGCTCCGTAGACAGCTTATGGGTTATGGTTGATGTTGGGAATTGAACTAGAAATGTTGGTACTTGGAAATTATGTTTTTCATTAATTCTATAAACTCGTAATGTGTTGGAAATTATGAATGAAGCTACTAATGGGAATGAAAAGGAAGTTGTTAATAAAATCTTTTCAGTGATTGATTAATGGAGTACATCTCCTCTTTATTCATGGATGAGTTTGGGTAGAAGTAAGTCTAATAGGCTTGCTCGGCCGGATTCTCTCGGTTGAGCACCGATCGTGCTCCCTGAGTTTGGGGTGTGACACCAGTTATGCTGCAACTACATTCGCAGCACCTCCTCCAGCTCGAGGCACTCCAACACCCGCAGGGCGTGGTGCAGATAGGGGTGGAGCACAGAGTTCGGGAGGATCCGACCATTTCTATGCTATGAGGGGTCACCAGAATTCAGAGGCTTCTCCAGATGTTGTCACAGGTATATTGACTGTCCAATGTCATGATGTGTATGCTCTTATTGATCCCGATTCCACTTTGTCATTTGTCACTCCTTATGTTGCTATGGAATTTAGGATAGAACTACAATAGTTTCATGAGCCGTTCTCTGTATTTACTCCGGTTGGTGAGTCTATTTCAGCCACACGGGTGTTTAGGGATTATGTTGTCACGTTGTGTGGTCGGGACACCGTGGCCAATCTTATTGAATTAGTAATGGTCGATTTTGATGTGATAATGGGGATAGATTGGATTTATTCTTGTTTTTCCAAGCTTGATTGTCGAACCAGGATTGTTAGGTTCGTATTTCCAAATGAGCCAGTTATTGAGTGGAAGGGTGATGATGTAGTGGCGAAGAGTAGTGCCGAATTTCCAAATGATGATGTAGTGTCGAAGAGTAGTGCCGAAGAGTAGGTTCGAAGGGTGATGATATAGTGCCGAATTTCCAAATGAGCCAGTTACGGACACCGATGTTGAGGCATGTAAACTTGAGTCTGTGCCTGTTGTGAATGAATTTCCGGGAGTCTTTCCGGATGAACTCTCTGGGATCCTACCAGACATGGAGATTGATTTTGGGATTGATGTGATGCCAGACACGCTTCCTATATCTATTCCACTCTACAAAATGTTTGCTAAAGGAACAATTAAGAGATTTGTTAGAAAAAGGTTGCATCCGACCGTGTGTCGCCTTGGGGCGCACCTGTACTCTTTGTAAGAATGAAAGATGGGTCACTACGTATGTATATCGACTATCGGCAGCTCAATAAAGTCACAAACAAGAATAAGTATCCACTGCCAAGGATAGATGACTTGTTTGACCAATTGCAATGTCTTAAGTACTTCTCCAAAATTGATTTACGATCCAAGTATCACCAATTGAAGATCAGGGAGAAAGATGTTCCGAAAACAGCTTTTAGGACCCGATATGGGCACTTTAAAGTTTTGGTGATGTCTTTTGGGCTAACAAATGCCCCAGCAGCCTTCATGGATCTTATGAACCGAGTTTTCAAGTCGTTCCTCGATTCCTTTGTGATAGTAATCATTGACGATATTCTCGTATATTCACGATGTCGAGAGGACCATGCTGATCATCTCAAGGTAGTTCTGCAAACCCTGTATCAGCACACATTATATTCAAAGTTTTCAAAATGTGAATTTTTGCTAGAAATTGTCACATTCTTGGGTCATGTAGTCTCTAGTGAGGGAATTAAGGTTGATCCTCAGAAAATTGCAGTTGTGAAGAATTGGCCGAGGCCTACAACTCCAACAGAGATTCGTAGTTTCTTAGGCTTAGCTAGATATTACAGAAAGTTTGTGGATGGGTTTTCTACTCTTGACTCTCCATTGACTAAATTGACGAAGAAGGCAATTAAGTTCCAATGATTAGATGCTTGTGAAAGGAGTTTCCAGGAATTGAAAGCAAGATTGACTACGGCACCGGTGTTGACCCTACCAAAGGGTATAGATGGATTTGTGGTATATTGTGATGCTCCAAGGATCGGGCTTGGGTGTGTATTGATGCAACATGGCAAGGTGATAGCTTATGCTTCTAGAAAACTCAAAAATCATGAAAACAACTATCCAACACACGATTTAGAACTTGCGTCGGTGGTATTTGGATTGAAAATTTAGTGTCATTATTTATATGTGGTCCATGTGGATGTATTCACGGACCACAAGAGTCTTCAATATATTTTTAAACAAAAGGAGTTGAATTTGAGGTAGAGAAGATGGCTTGAGTTACTCAAGGATTATGATATCGATATTCTATATCACCCGGGGAAAGCCAACATTATGAGAGATGCTCTTAGCCGGAAATCTATGGGTAGTTTAGCACACTTAGAGGTATATCAAAGGCCATTGGCGAAGGAATTCCATCGATTGGCTAGTTTGGGAGTTCGTCTTGCGGACTCTAGTGAAGGAGGGGTGATTGTACAAAATAGGGCCGCATCATCACTTGTTGTGGAAGTCAAGGAAAAGCAATACAACTATCCATTGTTGGCACAGTTGAAAGAGGGGATCCATAAACATAAGACAATGGCCTTTTCTTTTGGCATGAATGATGGTACACTAATGTACCAAGGATGACTATGTGTTCCAAACGTGGATGGTCTCCGGGAAAGAATTATGACTGAAGCTCACACTTCTACAAACGTGTATCATGATATTAAGGAAGTCTATTGGTGGAATGACATGAAGAGGAATGTGGAGGACTTTATGGCAAGATGTCCGAATTGTCAGCAAGTGAAGGCCGAACACCAAAGGCCCAGTGGGTTGGCGCAGAACATAGAAATTCAAATATGGAAGTGGGAAATGATTAATATGGACTTTGTGGTAGGATTACCTCATACTCCTCAAAAGTTAGACTCGATTTGGGTGATTGTGGATCGACTCATGAAATCAGCACAATGTTTGCCGGTTAAGGCTACCGATACAGCATAACAGTATGCTCAGTTATATATCAAAGAAATAGTCAGGTTGCATGGCACTCCAGTTTCTATCATTTCTGATCGGGGGGCACAATTCACTGCTAAGTTTGGAAGGAATTTCAGCAAGGTTTGGGTACTCAAGTGAATCATAGAATAACCTTTCACCTGCAGACTGGCGGGCAGGCAGAGCGGACTATTCAGACAATTGAGGATATGTTGTGTGCTTGTGTTCTAGACTTCAAAGGTGGTTGGGATGATCATTTACCACTCATAGAATTTGCCTACAACAATAGTTATCATGTTAGCATTCAGACGGCACCGTTCGAGGCTTTATATAGAAGGAGATGTAGATCTCCCATTGGGTGGTTGGAAATTGGGGAAGCAGAGTTGATAGGACCAGACCTCGTGCATTAGGCTATGGAAAATGTTAAGATCATTAAGGAACGGTTAAAGACTACTCAGAATCATCAGAAGTCCTATTCGGATGTTCGTCGTAGGGATTTGGAGTTCAAAGAAGATGATTGGGTATTTTTGAAGGTTTTCCCCATGAAGGGTGTAATGCGAATTGGTAAGAAAGGGAAATTGAGTCCGAGGTATGTCGGACCATACAGAATCATTCACAGGATCAGTGAGGTGGCGTATAAGCTTGAGATATCACCCAATATATCATTAGTGCACCCGGTGTTTCATGTGTCTATGTTGAACAAAGTAGTTTGAGACCCGACACTCATTGTTCCAGTTGAGACTATTGAGGTTAATGAGAAATTGACTTATGAAGAGATTCCAGTCTCTATTATTGATCAGCAAGTCTGAAAGTTGAAAAATAAAGAAATTGCCTCCGTGAACGTGTAATGGCAAAACCAGCAGGTTGAACAGGCTACTTGGGAGGCCGGGGAAGGAATGAAGAAAAAGTATCCTTATTTGTTTGAATAGACATGTATTTATGAGTTGTGCCCTATGAAAATGCTAAGAGTCACTTTCTATGAATTATGTATCATTTGTACAATTGATGTTAAGGGTGTTCCTTTTCTGGTAACGTATCATTTATTAGACCACATTTGGTGTTGTTTTTATGTTATATTGCATCAACGGATTATACATACGTTGTTAGGAATTGTTTCTGGATTCTTTGACAGGTGGATAGGCTCAGTTACAGGGGAGACTCTCGCAAAAGTTTTGGAAATTTAGATAGTTAGCAAAATTTTGAAACAATTGGTATATGTGAATTAACAGTTCGGCCACATTGAAGGCTAATGACGGATTTTGACCCTCAATTAGAGGAAAAATGATTTTTAACTGGGGGGAGAATTAAAATCCCCGTAAAATTTTGTAAATGAATTTCAGGTTTAGTAATGCCGAAGTAGGCTTACATGTTTGGGTTGAACAACGCACTGGAAAGTAAATGAAAACTATTTTGGCAGAAAAATGTGTTTCTGCGGTCCATTATGCGATCGAAGAATCACTCTGCGGACCGCATAATGGACACAGAGTGAGGCAAGTGCGGAACGGTATTGGATGCCATTTTGCGGTCGACTACGCGATCGCAGAACTGCTCTGCGATTCATTATGCGACCGCAGAACTGCTTGCGGGCCGCAAAGAAACCGTAGACCCAAGCAGATGTTTCCCATTTTTGGACACCAATTATGCGGACCGCATATCTATTATGCGATCGTAGACCTTGTACCGGAGCTTCATTTTTGGGTTTTTATAACCCGACCCTACTTCGTTAAATACACTAAAAGGATCATGTTTGAGCAAATATTCTGATGTTTTAGAGAGAAGGGCTAGTGTTTTAGAGAGAGAGGAAACCCTAGGCTAATTTTCATCAATCTTTGCTCAAATCTTGGAAGCTTAATAAGGATAACCCACAAGGTCTTCTTCCTAAAGGTAAGATTCTACACCCTAACCCTCAATTTCGAATTTGTCTAGAATTGGGTAATTAGTAAGATAATTTTTGGGCATGGGAGTTGTTCATCTTACATGCACGTGCTATCAAAGGGTGTAAGAAGATTTTTGAGCTAAGAATGGTAAATAATGGGTTGTGGGATGATAGAATCCTCCATAAAAGGACTTTGAAACCTTATGCACACCTAGTGTTTGATCAAATGCTCAAATGAGCAAGAATTATGATCATCTTGCTAATTTTGGTTCAATTTGTTAAAATAGATTGAAGTGCTAAGAATTCTGGAACATTTTAGAGTTTAAGGAAGCTCCATTGAGGTATGTTGGCTAAACTCTTCTCTTAGAATTGAATCCCACGATATTCATTTTATTTATGTAAGACCCGAGTGGTTCATTATAAAATTGGCTATTCCAATTAAGTTTATGTTGAAATATATATGTTGAACAAGTATCCTAAATGCTTTATTCATATTATGTTATCAATTGAGGATGTGTTCAAGTTTGGGTTGTGCATTAATAATGTTTCCACTTCAAGTCATGTTCAAACGAAGGCTACTATGCCACATTTTGAGAAATATCTCTACGTGCCGTAGACTCTTAATTGCTCACATGTGTACTACACACCTTGAATTGAATTGCTATTGTTGGTGATGATGATGTGGATGTTTGAAAGTGAAAGGTGAGCATGAAATACTAAATACGGCCAATGTGCCAAGAATGATTTTATAATTATGGCCACTAGTGTCAATGAAATGAAAAGATGTGAAAGAAGTATGAAATGCGATGATTGATATAAAATGGTTGATGTCTCGAATAAGACAGCCTAGCCGATCGGGTCGTGATCGGACACCATGCCGCACACATGGTGGTGATTGTGCTGGAATTTGTAATTGAATTTGTGGTTGTGGTTGATGTCTCTAATGAACTACTCCGGTTTAAAGGTACGGGGGTATTAATGTTGAGAGTGATTGTGGTTGATGTCTCCAAAGAGATAGCCGAGCCGAGCGGGTCGTGATCGGACTCCATGCTAAGACTACGGTGGTATTGGTATTGTGAATAACGATACTGTGAACGATGGTATATCGGTGCTAAGAATCACCAATCTTAAAATATGGGAATTTATGGGAAACTTGATGTTTTGGTATTGTTCGAGACTTTCATTGATTTTATGATTATTCCTCCTTGTAATATTATTTGGTCTATTAAGAGGGTGTTTAGTTATACATACTAGTTCTATTCGACATTACTAACATCCCTTTTGCCGGGGGCTTAGTTGAGAGGGTGTTTAGTTATAATATTATTTGGTCTATTGAGAGGGTGTTTAGTTAAATGGATGCAGGTGGTTCCACATCAGGAGATATTGATCAGTGATAGTAGTACACCTTCTTCCCAGATAACTTGGTGAGACCCACTTCATCCCGAGTTCATGTATCTTTTGTACTTTGTGTATTCTATTTGAGGTATAGCCGGGGCGTTGTTTCCGGCATTATCATTTTACTCTTCTTTATCTATAGAGGTTCCGTAGAAATAGTGTGGGTTGTTTATTGGTGCTGGGGAAGTCAAACTCGTTATGTTTTGTTTCAATTACTATTTCTACCTCTGATTATGAAAGATGTGTGTGAAATTGAGAAAGTAAAATGAAGTAACTAATGGTAAGAAATTGGTATTGCAGATATGATCACCTTTTCGTTTGATTAATCATAATATATATATATATATATATATATATATATATATA
>AWOL01S0034109.1:4635-18298 GCA_000715115.1 Nicotiana otophora | reverse complement strand
CATATACATATATATATATATATATATATTCTCTCTATTCATGAATGACTTTGGGTAGAAGGAAATCTAATAGGCTTGCTCGGCTGGGTTCTCTCGGTTGTGCGTTGGTCGCACTCCTCTGTTTTAGGGCGTGACAGTGTAGGTCGCAAGCTAAAGTATGGTAGAGCAACAAGGTTTTAGCTAGATAGGAGTAAGGATTAGAAAAGATGAGTGAGAATGTGACCAGAATAAGTAAGGCCTCGGGATTAAGCCCATCAAAACAAGAGAGCTAATGGTTTCCTTAAGTTATAAAAAGCTCAGTATAGCCTGAATGAAATCAGAGGAGTGTAAGACTAGGAGAAATTAGAAAAGATGACATATTTCCTTGGTAGTAGAATAAGGTAGTAATTGTGATAGATTAAAGGATGACATTTATGCCTTTGATTGAGTAATGATTTAAAGAAAAGGGATTTCATGAATTGCAAAGATTAGAATACCCCCCTCTGTAAGATGAAACACATTGGCATGCTATGAACTAAGGTTATTGATGTATAGTATCATCCCTACGTGGATCAGGGAAATCAGTTCAAATTTCCCCGATGTGACTTGCACCCTAGTGATAATGTATTACGTAAGAGGTTTCAAGTTATCAGTGATTAATTATGGATCAACATTAAGGTGAATCAACAATGGATGGATAAAAGTTACAAAGTATGAGATGAGATTAGTCCATCATTTTTAAGATGAACAGTGATGAGGAAGCATTAAAGGACTTAGATTTATACATATAGGATAAGCTGAGAGAGAGTAACCTGGAGTTGGGTAGCAAATCTCGGTAATAATAAACTGAAGTAAGTGTTATGGTATAGTATAACCTACCTAGATTTAGTAAAGCCACAAGCATAGATAACCGAGGCTATGAAACAAGATATAGAAATTGCCTTAAGTTCGACAAAGTACCAAGCAAAGGACTTCAGTACACCTATAGATGCCTCGAAGGATAGCTTGTCATAGTTCTATACATATTCACAAAGTGCGGCATAGAGATTGGCTCGAGATTGGATGAATTCCGACCACAAGTCGTGGTGTGAGAAAGAGGCCTAAATGGGGAAAAGCCCTGGCCTTCGGATTTATTCCCAGAACAGTTGCATAGATGGTAAGGACAATATTAAAGTATTCATAAGAGCTATAGTTTATGAGACTGATAAGCGCATAAATCAACATTCGAAGATGAATGTTCCCAAGGGGGAATGATGTTACACCCCATGTTTTCATAAGTGAGAGTATATCGTAAGTCAATTAATGTAAGGTTTGAAATGAGATTATATTTAAAAGTACATAAAGTAACTTAATAATGCTACCTTGGAGGTTACAAATATTTAAGATCATGAATAACAAGTACTAAGAGGGTTGGAATGCTTAGAATCTAAACAAATAGAAGAAAATAAGTTTCGTCGAAAGTTGACATGTTGGAAATGTTATAACATGTACTTTTGGGGTGAGACTAGGGTTGTTAACATGATAAGGAGGTTATGTTATGATTTATTGTAGTCATATGATAGTCTTGTGTTATGTTTTGAAGTTAAGCGAATTGTGGAACAAAAGTTGGCAAAGTTCATCACAAGTTACATTTATAAATGTACTGGAAATTAGGTCAAATGTAGCGGAGCTCTTATCCCAATATACAAGGAATTACGGTATTCTCCTAACAAATTGAATATTTATGAGTCTAGTTTCTAACACATTAAACCGTTTGTCAATACGGCATCAGAGTATATAGATATTCGCATTTTCGCGAGACTCCAGTAGCAGCTCCTAATGGGACCCACTTAGGTGGTGGACGGCTCTTGAACATTTTAACAGGGTTGGACGCCGCAATTTTGGTTATTTTTGACCAAGAAAATTTCTCAAACTCTCTGAACACCTCTCTAACAGCTCTCCAAGGTTCCCAGTCTAATCCAAGTTGGTTTTACCTAGACCTATCCTCAAAAGTTAGCCTAAGTAAATAAAAGAGTCTCTATGGTGTTGTGATTCCATTAAGGGTGCTTGTAAGCTAAGGAAACCTTTGGTTCGAGTTTTTTCTGATTATTTATGGTATGTATAACACTCTATTTATTGGGCTTAAGCTTATATATGACTTCATATGGCTGGAAATCGCGGGGAATGGCTTGGTTATAATGTTCGTATTGTTGTTATGCTGGTAAATATTTTTAGTGTGTTGATGATGTCGTAAATAATAGAATAAGCAACCACACAATACCTAGAAGTTGTCCATATTGTTGTGATATGTTGTTGGGTTGTTTGATGTTACTTTTTTGATGGATATAAGGTTGCAATGTCATGCCAATATATATTTTTATATTCTGGACTGTTTGAAGGTGTTTTAAGTATAAGGGAGATGGTAAAACGAGTTAGGGTTTGGTTTTGATCCAAGCTTACCGCTCGTCGTGTTAAGTAGTAGTTCTATTGGTGACATTTGTGCACTTGTGGATGTGTAGGGTAAATTGTGTTGTTGGGCTGTTTGGTTTGTTGTGGTGCTGAATGTATATAGTTGAAGGTCGTATATGATCTTGTTGTTTTTATGGACTTGGGGAAAGGAAGGAAAACAAGGGAGATGCTGCCCGTTTTAATAATAGATAAGCATGTCGTTCGTTGTACGAAAGTTGCATCTTTTGTAGCTTAATGATAGTATTATTATCATTGTTGTATATTAAAGTGCGATAAGATGATTTCAACGTGGTGATTAGATAGACTGTGATAAGGCATGTCAAGGCTATCTCTTCTTTTATTTTGGCATGATCCATATGATACAAACGAAACGAGCAAACATGCAACTTTCACAAATGACTCTATTCTTAGAAGTAATAGGGATTCCTATGTTCTTGGTTCCCCTAGTGTCCTGTTATTATACGTCTGTTCATGGGTCTCAGAAAATACATAAGTTGATAAATTTTATTTCACGATATTAAACGAAGGCATATTTATCTTATGACATTCTGAGAGATCTTATTGACTTACTTCATTATGCATTGCATTCATATATACATGTACATTGACCAAGGACCAGATGGCATTATATACATGTATATTATATGTATATATGGTATGGGGAAAGGTTACGGTGTTATATATGCATCAGCCACCCGATCAACTGGCATACGTTTATGATTTCGCCCACTGAGGATGAGATGATATGATGGGATACCCTTAGAGGCTTGATGGTGTTATGTACGCATATACCTATGAATGATATGACATTAATACCCATATACATAGAATTATGAAGATTTCATGATTATAGAGCTATTCAGCTTACAAATTGAGTCCTTTACTCCATGTTTCTTTCATGTCTTTTATATACTTCTTTTCATGTCTTTCATACTCAGTACTTTATTAGTACTGAAGTCCCTTTATCCTGGGGACGCTACATTTCATGCTCATAAGTCCCGATAGACAGGTTGCCAGTCCTCCTAGTATGTTATATGCTCAGTGGAAGGTATTGGAGCACTCCACTTGCTCCGGAGTAGCCTATTTAGTCAGTATGCTCTGGGCATGTATTGATCGGTATAACAGGGCCCTGTCCCAACCATTATGATTTTCATGTACTCTTAGAGGCTTGTAGACAAATGTCATGTATATGGGTACTTGTATGGCCTAGTCAGTCTATGTTTTGAGTGTACAAATGATCATGTCAGCCTTATAGGCCCTTATGACACATGTATAAGTTTCTATATCATGCTGGATTGTCCTATGTCGAATATTCCTTTACATTTTATTCTGGTTATCTTGAGACAGCCCTTCTATCTTATTTACCCATGATGGTGTGATACAAAAGATATGTTACATTGGAACTTGGTTGAGTAAGGCACATGGTGCCCTTCGCGGCCCTCCGATTTGGGTTGTGACAATAAGGCCTTCTAAGGAGCCATCTAAATACTCGATAGATAGCTGTTGTTGTAGGCGTACTCTGTAAGCAGTAGAAACTGATCCCATGAACCCCCAAAATCCATAACATATGCACATAGCATATCCTCCAAGATCAAGATGGTGCGCTCGGACTGCCCGTCTGTCTGGGAATTGAAATGTTCTACTCAACTCAACTTGTGTGCCTAACTCACGCTGCACAGCTCTCCAAAAATACAGCATGAAGTGCGTGCCTCGATCAGAGATATTGTATACTGGCACACCATTGAGACAAACAATCTCACAGATATAGATCTAAGCCATATGCTCTAGAGAATAGGTAGGCACAACCGGAGTGAAGTGTGCAGACTTGGTTAGTTTATCCATAATAAACCACACTGCATCAAATTTCTTCAAAGTCTGTGGGACCTCAGCAACAAAATCCATGGTAAAACGATCCCACTTTCACTCTAGAATCTCAAGTCTCTGAAGCACATCGCCCGACCTCTGATGCTCGTACTTCACCTGTTGACAGCTCAAACACCGAGCCACATACTCTACTATATTTGTCTTTATTATTCTCTACCAATAGTGCAGACTCAAATCCTGATACATCTTGGTGACACCTTGATGAATGGAATACTGCGAAGTGTGAGACTCCTCAAGGATAGACACATAAAACCCATCCACATTGGGCACACATATCCGTCCCTACATCTGCAACACCCCATCATCTCTAATAGAAACCTCCTTGGCATCACCGTGCTCCATTGTGTCCTTAAGGGCAAGCAAATAGGGGTCATGCCAGCAACAACGCTCACAATGACAGTTCCGGCGACAACGCTCCGGCTATACCTCACAACATAGTGATAAAATGAACAAAAGATACATGACCCCGAGTGAAGTGGGGCTCACAAAATTCACTGGGAAAAGAGTGCAGTGCTATTGCTGATCAGTATCTCCTGCTGTGGAACCACCTGCATCCATTAAAGATGCAGTGCCCCCGGCAAAAGGGACGTTAGTATTATTGAATAGTACTAGTATATATGACTAAACACTCTCTCAAAGAAACGAGCAGTAATGCAAGTAAAGACAGTCATAATATCAGTTAAAGCCTCAAAGACTTACCAAATATCAAATTAAATCCTCAAAGACTTACCAAATANGATGAAGTGAGATCACCCATGGGTATTGGTGTGGTGAGTTTATACAGTGACTTGATGGCTTTGGGACGATTCTTCGCACATTCGAGGATCAACACGTGTTTAAGTAAGGCAGAACGTATTGACCCCGCAAGTNAATTTCCAAATTTTAAGTTGGGAAATCTTTGGTACCGGTATACCACTATTCATAATTTCAATTATGATTTCCAGTGCAGTCACCACCATGTGTGCAGCATGATGTCCGATCATGACCCGATCGGCTAGGATGTCTCATGCGAGACATCAACCAAATCATAATTTCAATTACAATTCTAACACAGTCACCGCCATATGTGCAGCATGGCGTCCGATCATGGACCGATCGTCTAGGCTGTCTCATGCAATACATCAACCAAATCATAATGTCAATTACAATTCTATCACAGTCACCGCCATGTGTGTGACATGGTGTCCAATCACGACCCGATCGAGCAGGCCGTCTCATGTGAGACATTACCCTTTTCTATCAATCATCTTGTTTAATATTTCTTGCACATCTCTTCATTTCATTAGCACTAATGGTCATAATTGTATTATTTCTCTTGGCACATTTGCCGTGTTTCATATTCCACATTTCGCATTACGTGATTCGTATTTCATGTTTCATATTTCATGCACGCCTTTTTACTTTCAACCATCATCATGGACTTTCCAACAATATTGCTTTTCTATTCAAGACAGCTAAGCACACATTTGAGCAAATAGGGGTTTTAGGCACATTACGATTTCTTAAACAAACTATCATTAGCTTTCCTTTGAAACACAACTTGAGGTCAAGGCAATTTAGATATGCAAGCCCTACTTTGAACACATTTTCAAATAGTAGTACAACATAACAAGAGCATTTAAATTAAATATTGATCACGAATCTCTTTTGACACTAGCTTATTCGGGCAATCGATTCACAATAAGCAACTCAGGACTTACATGGATATTGTGGGGTTGAAGTTTAAGAGAAGAGTTTAGCCATCATTCCTTACTCGAGCTTCCTTAACTCTAAGTATTCCAAAAATCTTAGCAACTTCAATCTATTTTAGAAAAGTAGCAAATTGAATCAAAATTAGGAAGATGATCATGGTTCTAGCTTATTTGAGCATTTTATCAAGCACTAGGTGTATTGGCTGAAGACTGAGCAACATACTGGGATGGCCCTAATGACCCTCCCCTGAATGTTGACCTACTGCTACCCTCTCGCTCAATTCTGTTCTTCAACTAACAGTTCTCTGTAGATTGAGCAAATGCTACCATCTTCCCATAGTTCATGTCAGAATTCAAGGGAGCTGTAACGGCCTCATTGATAACCAAAGGGCTAAGGCCCTGCACAAATCGACATACTCTAGCCTCCATAGTGGGCAACATATGAATAGCATACTTGGACAGGTATGCAAACTACATATGGTAGTCCCACACACTCTTTCTACCCTGTTTTAGGTTCTCAAACTCCACAGCAGGGGATGCCTTAGTCTTGGCACGCAAGAAATGATCCATGAAAGGGTCGGCAAACTCACTCCACCTTGCCTAAGGGCTCCCTCCTCACGGGAGTCCTCATACATCTAAAACCTAGAATAGGCCACCCCCTACAGGCGGTAGGAGGCCATGTCCACTTCCTCTGCCTTAGTAGCACGCATAACCCTGAGGGTCTTCTCCATCTCATCAATGAAATCCTGGGGATCCTCCTAGGGATCAGTACCCGTGAACACTGGAGAATCTAACTGAAGAAACCTGTTAACCCGGGAACCAATAGAGTCCCCACTTCCTGGGTCTGCAGCTGTTTTGTGGTCTGTAGACCCGTTCTGTGGTCGTATAACATGCCGCAAAACTTCCCTCCAAAACATCTCCATGCTAGTTCTGCGATCGATGTACAACCCATAAAATCATTTTGGGGTCGGATAATTGGCTGCGAAATGACATCCAAAATTTGCCCAATTAACTGCCTCACTATGCGGCCATTTTGCGGCCCGTAGAGTGATTCTTTAGCCGCAAAGTGGTCCATGAAAATGCACTTTATCTGCAAAGCATTTTCCTTCAACTCCCCAGTATACTATTCAATCCAAAAAGTCCGTATCACAGCTATCATTAACACATACGCCTACTTCGGCACCATAAAACCCCGGGATTTATTCAAAATTTTATGGGGCCANTGTGTGTATCGTTTGTTTTGGTTCCTCAGCAGTTCGTGATTGATTTGGAAGAATGATTCTCAACTAGGAAGCTTGAATTTTGCGTATTTGACCTCGGGACGGAGTTTTTATTATTCCAATAGGGCTATATGGTAATTCTGGACTTAGGCATATGCCCGAAATTGGATTTGGAGGTTTCTAGGCTGATTTGGTACTTTTGGCGAAAGTTGACAATTTTAAAGTTTAGAATTTTTCTAAGTTTCCATTGTTTGACTTTATGTCTATCGGGATCGGATTTTGGTTTTGTGACTTTGTACGACACCGTTTTCACATTTGGAACATGTCTGCAAAATTTGGTGTCATTCAGAGTTTTTTTAATAAGAATTAGACGTATGTTGTCTTTTTGCAATTGTTAAGTGTCACTATAATTTTCGTGTGTTCTGTTGTCTAATGCATTGTTTTGGACTTTATTTTGGTATTTTCATCGCGCAAGTGAGTTCGTATGATGATCATGTACTTGTGCAAATGGTTGGAGTGGATCCTTTAGGGCTCGGGTGAGTTTTGGATGCGTCCCGGAGAGTTTGAGAGAGGTTAGGATTTTTGCAGGTGTTTTGTTCTCGCATTTGAGAGTAAATGGTCGAATTGGCGATTACCGCATTTATGAGATCCTTCTCGTTTTTGCGATGCTGCGTCGTATTTGCGATTTGCGATGCCTGTGTCGCATTTGCATACCTCTTGTCGCAAATGCCATACCTGCAGCTGATTATATGTAGTGTATTTCTGGACTTAGATTCATTCATCACATTTTTGAGCCCTAGACTCGGTGGAAGGCCATTTTGAAGAGTAATTTTCATACAAACTATTGGGTAAGTGATTTTGATCCTTTTTTATTACATAACATGATTGTTTAGGAGATTTAACATCTAATCCATGGAATTTGAAGAGATATTTTGGGAAATTCTGTCAACAACAACAACCTAGTAAAATCCCACAGATGGGGTTTGGGAGGTTAGAATTGTAACGCCCCAAACCCAGGGAGGCATGGTTGGCACCCGGTGCTGTGTTGGCCCTAACGAACCACTCTATAACTCATTTTTTCTCTTGTACAACTATCATGGGCCAACATGGCCACAACTCGTAATTTATAACAAAAAGTTGGAAAATATCGTAGCAATGAACCATCATTCTTAAAACATGAATACATACATGCCGTCAAGGCCTCTTACATACTGTACATAATGAACCTGTGTCTACAAAGCCTCTAAGATTATTCGACATCAAATAGGACAGGGTGTGGGCTACCCATAAGTCTGTAACAAAACTCTGACACGATGACTTATAGACTCGGCTGCACTCCGAATGAGGTGGAGTCATACCGATCCTTTGGTGAATGATAACCTCGTCTACTATGAGGGATCGTCCAACTAATTATCTATACTTGCAGGCATGAATGCATCATCCACAACAAAAGGACGTCAGTACGAATAATGTACTGAGTATGTAAGGCATGTAAATCAGTATATAAAGGACACAAAAGAAACATGGAATAAAGGACTCAAGCTATAAGTCTAGATATCTTTGTAAATCATGAAATAGTTATAATGTCATGCATATGCGTATAAATGTATAGGTCTGTGCATACATAATATCATCAAGCCTATGAGGGCATCCCATCATATCATCTCAACCTCTGTTGGAAAAGTCATCAACGTATACCAACTTATCAGGTGGTGGTGCGTATATAACGCCGTAACTTTTTCCAATATCCCATATACAGATAATATACGTGTATATAATGCCATATGGTCATGTGTAAATTCATATGTATAAATAAATGCAATGCATAATGAAGTAAGTCAATACGATATTTTGAAATGTCATGAGACCCATGAACAAACGATATGATAGTAGGACATATGGGGAATCAAGAATATAGGCACACTTACTACGTTTTTGAATATAGTCATTTATGAAAGTTGTGTGTTTTCTTTTTCGTTTGTATCCTATGGATCATGAAAAAAGGAAGGGATAGCCTTAACATACCCTACTTTATGAAATTATCAACTACTTTCACTGGACCTTTCCAAGAACAATTTTTGCTCCTTTAAATCTTTGAACAAGAACTAAGCACTTCTTATGATCATGGCATATTTCATGTTGCTGGACATATGGAGTATCATGGATNGTAATAAAGGAAATTGGTTCCTTTGGTGTGGTGATACTTTACCGGTGTTTTGTGTCAATACACTTGGGTTTGACGGTTTGCGTGACTTGGTTAAGCTAGGAAAATTCAGTTATGATTTCTTAGTTATGTGTGGACGGGTTTCGAATAGTTCTTGATAGTGTCGAGGACGGCTTGGGCTGGATGTCTGCCAGCGGCATAAGGAACATGTTGCATGTTATGATTTTTCTCTTGTATGGGGTCACTAGTTCTAGATAGCATGGACGGTTTCAAATGTTTAGAAGAATGCTAGCATTATCTGGTACCACCTAAGAAGGGCGCGCACTCCAAAAGGCGCATTGTGCTTTGGCTTGCAGATGCCTGACATGTATTACACTAATGGCCCGATTGATTAAATACTTATGTTCAGATTTATCTATGTGGCAATAAGGAATAATGGAAGTATTTCTTGTGTAACAATTGTGTATGATGAATATGTCAGTAATTTGAATAATGTAGTTAGGATCGGGAGATTATGGTACTCTAGAGATTTGAAGACGAAGTGGATTCTCATAGGCATGTATTATAGATCGATTATTGTAAAAATTCTATCGTTATCTATCTATTTTGGGAGGATCAAAATTGATTTGGAGGCCATTGGTGGGCCTAATGAGAATGTGTATCCTACATCTGGTCGAATTTGTCTACCCAACACAGTTATTGTGGAGGGATGTAATATTAGTTGGAGTGGATCTTATTCATGTTCTGATATGTTCCATATGTTACACTCATATGCTATGATGGTTTTTGATATGTTGATTACTTTTACCATATGCGATTCTGTTGGGGGCCTTGTGGCGAAATTCAAGGGAGATGATTCTCGAGGTGTTGAATAGTTGATTGTGCCTTGGTTGTGGTCTTTCTATTTGTGGTATATTGTGCTATCCATTTTTCTATGGTTATGGTCATGAACTTCGCGTGTGTGTTGGTTATATATATATGTTTGTTGATAGTGAGCATCACGGCTCGACGTATCCTATATGTATAGGTGTTTCGATTGGGTCACGCATCATATCAGAGTTATGTTGGGATATGATCCTTTTGGCTTAATTATTGTGTTGTTTTCTCCCTTGTGTGATGGCTTCATTGCATTGCGCTTCATGGTGGTAACTGTTGATCTTGCGGGGAGGTTCTCATTTGAGTCTCTTCAATTATTGGGTACATCGCATTTGTCGCTTGTTTGGTGCACTTATTGCATTGTATAGGGCTCTAGGTAGGATTTGTGCGGCATATTGGTAGTNCTAACTTATCCACCAATTTCCTAAATGTGCCATCTTGCTCTATGACTTAAGAGTCATTTATTGGGCTTTCATTGGCTGCCACATTAGGAGGCTTATCAAGTCAAGCCTATCCAAATATTTTAATTACTTATCCACCCCAACAATTTGATGACTAAGCCACCAAAACTCCCTAATCTTGCCACCTAGCTCCAAGACTTGCCTAGTCAATATTGAATTCCCTACTTACTGCCACCTTAATCCTTATAAAGTTGATTAGTCATGAGCCCCCTATCCCCCCTTATCCTCATGATTCCGCGTGGATTCATACAGATGACACTTATCCACTTATAACTAATTCCATATTCCATGACTTTATACCAACATTTAGCCAATTATTCACACAATAATTTCTAGGTCTCGATTCACTTAAATACTAATATATTTCATATACCTTACTATCATGATCGTATGGTACCTTGTATGACACTAGTCCATAAATACGGAGTATTATAGCTTAGACCGTATTTTATCCCAAAATATCAAACATCAACGAAATTCGCTTTCTTCGATTTGTTTACCCTATGTCCTTCACAACACTTACTTATCACTTCATATAAATATCATAATCACCTATAACCTCAAAAATAGTCTTGTTNTTTGGTTCTCGTCGGGCAAGAGAGCTCCATGACTGGTTGATGTGATGGGGGGTTATGCATTTCTCTGTGTTTCTTTCATAATTGGATGTGTTTGAAGATTTGGAACAAGGTTTTTATTAATAGGATATTAGATAGCGGTAAAGTATTTGCTATTTGAATGACTATTGTTGTCGGAAGCTATGGCTATATGTATCTAAGTTATGTGGAATATCATTTGAATACACTTGGAATATGTTTATGGCTTGATGCAGCTTAATACTGACTTATACAGTATGTAGATGCGAGATTCGTGTCTCATAATTAATTTCGGAAGTTGGAGATTGGGTTCTAAGGGTTGTGAGCCAATGTTAAGGTAATGATCATCAATTAGATTATGTTGTCAGACTTATATATNATAAATATCATAATCACCTATAACCTCAAAAATAGTCTTGTTATTGAATTTATGTCAATTATCTTATGACAAATCCAACGTAGAAAAGTACGGGATGTAAGAAGAATGTACTTAGACCTTACCCCTACCCCAAAGGGATAGAGAAGCTATTTCTAGGAGACCCTCAACTCAAGAAGATGAAAATAGATAACAGATTCCGTGACAGCAATAAAAATCAGAAAAATAATATAAGAATCATAGAAAAAATAAAATAGATGGAAAATAAATAAAAACAACCAGTAATAATGGCACAGTACAGTGAAAAAATGGAAAAAGTAGTGCGGAGTTAACATACACCACTAATAGTCCAAGACAATACCGTAAGAGACTAATCCCCCCTTCGGAACGAAGGAGAAAAATGCTCGACTCCTTCCTAATCTTCATCCCTAATGCTCGACCTCCACACCTTCCTATATAGAGCCAGGTTCTCAAAAATCTGAAGTTGAGTCGTGTCGTGCCTGATCACTTCACCCCTGCTGTAATAGGACAGCGAGCATTTTGACCCCCAACGAGAAAGAAATGGGCATTTTCGGGGCTGACTTCCATACCAACACGAGTAGTTTAACTCATCACTACCCCGTAACGGCGTTGAGAATTGTTTTTGTTTTTTGGTAGCTCACTTCGTGGAAAGTAATTTTGTGACTCTTCAGTACATGTCCTACCATGTTAGCAATATCCCCACTAGTGATGCTGGTAGGTACATAAGCTTCAATTAATACTTTAATCAAGGCATTCTTGTGTCACGCCCGGACCTCGGGGAGTACGACCAGCTCTCAACCGAGATAACCCGTCCAAACAAGCATGTACAATGCCTTCTACCCGAACATACCCATATGTAAAGAGAAGATATATTCTCATTAATTAGACTGAGAACATCATGGTAACAACACCAAATTAATTACCAATAATTACGCCATTTATAAATCTCCAAAATAATACATTACACATTCATAGTTTAGGAGTGGAACGCTTGATACAATTACAACATTACTAGTTTGACTTCCCCATAACCAAGTACAACCCGCACTATGTCTCCGGAGCCTCTAATAGATAAAAAAATTAGTAGCGTAATAGTGCAGGAAACAAGGCTCCGGCTATACCTCAAAACAATATACATATAGGATAGGAGATACAAGACCCCAAAATGAAGGGGGTCTCACAAAGTCAGTTGAGGAGAGGGTGTACTGCTATCACTGATCAATACTGCCTGTTGTGGAACCACCTGCATCCATTAAAGATGCAGCGCCCCCAGAAGAGGGGACGTTAGTACTAGTATGTAAAACTAAACACACTCTCAATAGAATGAGTAATAGTAAAATGAGAAGGAAACATGAAATCAACGAGAGCCTTAAACAATATTAAAGTGCCAACTTAAGAGAAAGATAAATTTCAGGTAAGTTTCAATATTTTGAAGTTGGGAGATCTTTAGTACCAATACACTACCTTGCTTTTATCACGGAGTTGGATCTCAGCTTGATCAAGTAAGATGTCTCACCTCGAAACATCCAATCACAACACCAGCATGTGCACGACATGGCATCCGATCTACGCTCGATTGGCTAAGCCGTCTCACCACAATTCTATTTGGGTCGACATCATATCAAATCTCGCTAGCAATAATCTCATCCCATTTAATAAGAAATATCTCAACACATCAATCTCATCCCATATAAGGGGAAAACAATCTCATCAAATCAACACGGGGATCTACCCCTCAATCACTCCTACACTAGCATGTGTAGTTTCGGGGTGAGGTTATTTTGACCTACGCTTCCTCGGTTACTAAACGATACTCTCAAAGCATTTATTATTTAAAGGATTTACAACTCACTTCAAAATATTTCACACATCTTCCTATTTCATTGGCACTAGTGGCCACAATTGTAATATCATTCTCGGCACGTCGACCATATTTCATATTTCATACTC
>AWOL01S0034107.1:0-16777 GCA_000715115.1 Nicotiana otophora | reverse complement strand
TTAGAAGCATGCTTAAGGCTATAACTTGTTGAAATTGGGCATAAATGATGATTTTGCCATATTGAGCTTCTTTGTCAAGCCGTAGTCATATGCTTGCCTTATTGATTCATGATTTGGTTATTACATGGCTTTATCTATTATGTTAAATGTTATAAAAAGACTATTAAATAAGAAATTGCTTATTGAATTGTGATGAATTGAATTACATGATTAGTCATAGCCATCTTTTATCCATATGGGCTTATATTCGCATTTCTATTATTATGATTCGGTGCCTTTAATTATATTGCCTCTTACTTATATTTGTGAGTTGAAGAGTTGAATATTATGAAAAGATGAGAATGTTTTTACCACGGGTATTATGATAAGATATTTATTATTGATGATATTGTGTGAATCGGGTTGCACATCGCAATGCTAGTATATAAGGGTCAGATTGCATGTCGCAACAGTATTATTACTATTAGTGAATCGGGTTGCACGTTGCAATGGTGCTTGGATGTGGTACTATCCCTTCGGATTTAGGTGATTACTCATATTACTTTCTGCCTTGTGAGCATAGATACTCATATTGGTATTAACTCGGTCAGTATCAGATATATGGAATTGTGCAGTGAGAATTGTTATTTGATTGTGACTATGCATTGGTAGCCTAGATATATGCAGTGGCTGTTATATTTTGTATGACTATTGATTGACTCATTTCGTGATTATGAAAGATTTGAGATATTTGATATCGTGTGTTATCTCCTATTTGAAAAGCATGTTTACATATCAGCTTTATTGTGTTTCTACTGGTGGATTTAATTGAAGATATCATGCTTTATTCCATATGTTGTTTATGCCTCTTATGATTATTGAGTTGTTATAGGTACGACTATTGACCTATGGCTACTACTTCTTTGAGGCTAGACTTGATACTTATTGAGAACCTAGCAAAGTAGGAGTGCTATTAGGAGACTTCGTGGTGAACTGCTTGCTTGATCTGATCCACAGCACATGGAGTCCTCCTTCCCAACTCTTTATATTTGTCTTTGTATCTTTGTCATTTTCGGGACAGACCTTGTATTCAGTTGAGATCTTGTACTCTTGTTAGATGCTTGTTACTAGTTGTGACACTCGTGTTTTGGAAGATTTTATGAGACATTTGATATTTGAGTTATATCATATTCCGCTTTGCTATTTAAATTATGAATCAGTTAATGGCTTAATAATTGAATTATATAGCTGATGTGAGTGTTGACTTGCCTAGCGAGAGGGTTAGGCATCATCATAGCCTTTGGTGAGATTTTGGATCATGACATTAATATTTTGCAAAGACTTATTAGGGACTGAATCATTAAGATTAGCCCCATGCTGTAATAACTCACCTTAATTTTCAGCTTTCAATAAAAGTTTTTTGTTTTAGCACAAAACAAGGAACATAATTATGTACATTATATATAATATATGAGTATTTTGAGGCCTTAATTATTTTGGAGCCTAAAGCCACTGCTTTAATGTCTTTAGGGTTGAGCGCCCCTGCAATAGCCTTGCTTCTTTTTTCGCTAATTGTAATTTAATTTTGCTTGGCTATGAGGGCCTGGAGGAGTAGCGGGGACGCGAGTTGTATGTGGTCTATGACAGCAAATTGTATTAAAGAGGTGGCGACAGAGGTGTTAGGGGTCTCGAGGGAAAGTGGAAGCTAAGAAAACGGCATATTTGAAGCTAGTAGAAAGTATAGACGAGGGGCAGAAGAGTGCTAATCTGGAGGGGTATAAGAAAGCTTGGAAGGAGGCGAAGTTGGCGGTTATTGCGGCTAAGACCACGGCGTTTAGTGGTTTATACGAAGAAATTGGGGATAAAGGCGGGGACAAGAAGTTGTACAGGCTGGCGAAGGTGAGGGAGCGGAAGGGCCAAGTGAGGTGCATAAAAAACTAGGATGGTAAAGTTTTAGTGGAGGGGACACAGATTAGGCAGATATGGAAGTCTTACTTCCATAAACTCTTGAATGAAGAGGGAGATAGGAGCATTGTGTTGGGGTGTTGGAGTACTCGGAGCGACATCAAGATTTTGGGTACTGTAGATGCATATGAGTGGGGGAGGTTGTAGGGGCTATACGCAGGATGAGTAGGGGTAGAGTGACTGGGCCGGACGAGATCCCGGTGGAATTATGGAAGAGCGTGGGTAAGGATGGATTGGAATGGCTTGCTAGGTTATTTAACGTCATTATTAGGACGAAGAAGTTACCCGAAGAGTAGAGGCGGAGTGCGATGATTCCGTTGTACAAGAACAAGGGGGATGTCCAAACTTGCAATAACTATAGGGGTATTAAGTTATTAAGCGACACGATGAAAGTGTGGGAGAGGGTGATTGAAGGGAGGTTGAGGAGAAGTATGTCCATTTCCGAGAACCAGTTTGGTTTCATGCTAGGACGATTGACTACTAAGGCCATTCATATTGTGAGGAGATTGGTGGAGCAGTATAGGGCAATGAAGAAGGATTTGCATATAGTGTTCATTGACCTGGAGAAAGCATATGACAAAGTCCCGAGAGAGGTTCTATTGAGATATTTGGAGGCTAAAAGAGTGCATGTAGCGTATCTTAGAGTGATTCAGGACATGTATGATGGAGCTAAGATACAGGTTAGGATAGCAGGAGGAGACTCTAAATATTTTCCGATTGAGATGGGGTTGCATCAGGGAGCATCACTTAGCCCATTTTTGTTTTCCATGGAGATGGATTCATTGACGCGACACATTCAAGGGGATGTGCCTTGGTGCTTGTTATTTGCGGATGACATAGTCCTGATTGATGATATGTGGCGTTAATGAGAGGCGGGAGGTCTGGAGACATACTCTGGAGTCTAAGAGTTTCAAGTTGAGCAGGACTAAGATAGAATACTTGGAGTGCAAGTTCAGCAGTATTACCCAGGAGGCAGACGGGGATGTGAGGCTCGATACGCGAGTCATTCCTAGGAGAGAGATTTTCAAGTATCTGGGGTCTATAATTCATAAGGATAGGGAGATAGATGAAGATGTCACACACCGTATCGGAGCAGAGTGGATGAAGTGGAGGCTCGTTTATGATGTCTTGTGTGATAAGAAAGTGCCATTGAGACTTAAGGATAAGTTCTACAAGGTAGTGGTTAGACCGACTATGTTGTAGGGGGTAGAGTGTTGGCCAGTCAAAAACTCCCATGTCCAGCAGATGAAAGTAGCTGAAATGAGGATGTTGAGATGGATGTGTGGGCATACTAGATTGGATAGAATTAGGAATGAAGATATTCAGGACAAGGTAGGAGTGGCCCCTGTGGAGGCAAAGATATGTGAGGCGAGGTTGAGATGGTTCGGGCATGTTAAGAGGAGAAGCATAGATGCCCCAGTCAGGAGATGTGAGAGGTTGACCTTGGGAGGTGAGAGGAGGGGTAGAGGTAGGCCAAAGAAGTCTTGGGGAGAGGTGATCAGGCGGGACATGGTGCAGCTTGAGCTAACCGAGGACACGACCCTAGATAGAAGGGTCTGGAGGTTGAAGATTAGGGTAGAAGGTTAGTAGGTAGTCGTGCGTTGCCCTTTGTCTTCTATAGTTCGATAGTATTAGTGCTAGTACGGTACCCGTTTTTCCTTAGTTTGTTATATTCGCATGTCTTGTTCTATTATTAATTTTTATCGGTAATTCCATAGTTTGATGGCAGTACTTCATGCATATTCTCGTTTGCTGCCTTGGATTTAGTTTTCTAAATATATTGTCTTTCTATTATTTGTTATCGGTACCTCTTTCATATTCTCTGTTGCTATCTTCGATTTAGTTTTCTAATTATTTGTCTTGTTGTTACTTGCTATCAGTGCATCTTTTACCTTCTTTAGCCGAGGGTCTATCGGAAATAATCTCTTTACCCTGCCATGGTAGGGGTAAGGCTGCGTACATTCTACCCTCCCCAAACCCTATTTGTGGGATTATACTGGGTTATTGTTGTTGCTGTTGTTGTAATTTAATTTTTCTTCTCTCGGTCGTCATCCGGATCGTCTCGATTCTTTTTCTCTATTCAGCCTCTCACTTCATTTCGTTCTTCTTTTGTAATGTCGCATCAAGGACTTTAGACTTTCGGAATAAGAACAATTAAATCTGAATTTATATTAAAGCTTAACAGTACCTTCTAAAAAATTGTGAACCACCCCAAGTCGTCTTAAAGAATTCTAACACCTATATTTTGGGGGAAGGGTGTTTAACCCAAAAAATAGTGTTTGAAGTCAAAGAAAATAAATAGAATAATTCGGATTTTTAACAACTAATTTACTCCAAAGGAATAACAATAATAAGGAATGAAACTAAGATAATAAATAAGTAAAAATCTTATTGATGATTGTCGCTTTCTCCCAGTAGGAAAGAATAATTCTTCCACTAGTAGAAAACAGTAAAAATTTTGGTAATTAACAGTATAACTTAGCAGAATTTTCAATGGGATACAAGATATGGGAAGGGGGGGGGGGGTTAAATAATACTATTTCTTGTAACCATTTAACTTATTTAGTTCATGTCCCTTACTTTCATTTATTGCATTAATTATCCGTTACGTGAGTGATTTGTAATGGTTGAGTCAATAATAGCAAATTGCATGTAACCAGAGACTTGACTAATATTTTCCCTATTCGTGACTATTAATGACCTTCCCATATCCGTGGCTATTAATGACATTAATTATCAGCCCCCAAACTATTTTCTTATATTCAACCTTGAGGCCAACAGATACAGTATATGCACAAGTGATCCGTGGGTATTGCTCATATCTTTTGTACACATCATTCTTCTTTGTCATTTTAACTCTTGTGACACTTGTCATTGTAGTATTAGTCCATGTGGCGAGTTTATTTTTTAATAATACAGATACGCCCCCCACTTTCTGAATTCTCAAATAAATATGCGGAAACTGGAGAGTTTATTTATGGTGGAAATGTTTTGGTGCCTCTTCCCGTCATTATGATGTGCTGCAGAAGCGAAGAGACCTGCATCTTTTCTATTTAATGCTCGAGACATGTGTCTTACTATAATTGGTTTTGAAGTTTGCAGCGATTTTCTAAGCACAGACGGCTCTGATGTGATAGTTCCATGATGACAGTTCATGATGGCGTATTTTTCTTATAAATACGGGACCATTGGCCCTTAAAAATTTCTTTTTCTCTTTTTCGTCTATGCCTTCTTCTTTAAACTCTCTCTAGAATTCTCCATTCCTGCTTTCAGCTTCTTTATGGCTTCCAAATCTTCAACCCCTACTGCATCTATTGCTCCTCCTCATCGTACTATCTTAGTGGATGACCTTCCTTCTACAATAGCTCTGATTAAGGGTCGAAGGAGAAGCGGTAGGCTTCGTAGACTAGGCTCTATCACAACTAGAAATACTCTCTCTAAAGGAAGTTCTTAGAAATATGTCTCCTCTTCTAAGGCTAGAGTGTCTGCTACTCCTAAATTTTCTTCCCAAAGTAAGATAAGGGATTCCAACAAACCCTTGCCCGAATCTTTGATTTTTGAAATTATTTTCCAAGACTTCTCTTTTGCTTCTGATTGTGCTATATGGAATAAAGAGGGAAATACAAAGACGGTCGTAATAAACATGTTGACCTTTATTCATCCCTTATTGATCCTGGTCATTTTCCCCCTGTTCGCAGAGAATACCATTGGAAATCTACTTTTTCAATCGTAGCTCCTGGTAATGATGACTGGATAACCACTCATCGTGAGGGTTATTTGTTCATCTATACCTATTCTTTTACCCTCGAGTTCAAACCAGTGATTGATCTAGTAGCCATTGAATTTTGTCAATATTTCAACGTATGTCTCGGACAAATAGGTTCGATAATTTAGAGAGCAATAGCGTTTCTTCATTACTTATTAAGTTTAGTTTCTTCTCCCTTTACCTTTCATCACCTCATCCACCTTTACCCCCCTAAACTCTTCTGTACTGGTGTATTTACACTCATGGCAAGAAGTAAGCGGGTTGTGGTTGGACACGAGGATGACCATGATAGAGGATGATATAGTAGATTCATGGTTGTTCCAACTCGCGAGTTAGTGGGAGAAGAGAACATGTCTTTTCCCGAGAAAAGGAACTTCGCATGTAATCTTCGTTTATATAAAACATGTTGATTTCTTTTCTTCTTGCTCGAAATTCTAATTCTTCCATATAGTTCTTTTACAATAACCATGGAAGTTTTTGGTGAAATTCCTAATTTTCGTGAATAGGTGGAGATGATGCTATCTTCTGCCCCCATGGATTAGAGAACTTAAAAATTTCTTTCCAAAAAGTTTGGCCGGAAAGTAAAAACCTACAGTGAGTTATTTTTTGTACCGTGTGTATTATCTTTTTATTCACATCATTTTTTGGTTTCTCTACTTCTTGAGTTTTCAAGCCCCGAATTGGAATTTTCTGTAGCTGTATTAACTGGTGGCGGAACTGGAGCTATCTTTGGCACACTACTTATCAAGGCTCGTAAAGCTTCACCAATCTGCTGAGTGATGAATTGCTTCAAATCATCCTGCAAACCTAATTGTTCTTCATATTTCGCTGCTCAATGTTCCGACTAACAAATCTGACAAGTGAATTGTCACGCGAGCATTGTGGAGAATATGTGGGTAAATTGTGTGGAGGAGATCCCCCTTGTCCATTCCCCTGCTGAGTAATTTGATCAGTTCCAGACATAATTTTGTTGTTAAAGATAAAATATATAAATAAAAAGTGAAACGATTGTTAGTTTTCCGGTAGCGGAACTAATTTGTTTAACCCAAAAAATAGTATTTGAAGTCAATACAAATAAATCGAAAAATTCTGGTTTCTAACAACCAATTTACTCCACTTTTGCAAATATACTTGATATGAAAAAGCAATAACAATAATAAGGAATTAAACTAAGAGAATAAAGAAACAAAAATCTTAGTGATGATTGTCGTTTTCTTCCGGTAGAAAAGAATAATTCTTCCAATATAGAGAACAGTAAAAATTTTGTTAATTGACAGTATAACTTGGCAAAATTTTCGATGGTATACAAGATATGGGAAGTGGCTTTTAAATAATACTCTTTCTTGTAACACTTTGCCTTATTTAGCTCATGCCCGTTACTGTCATTTATTGCATTAATTGCCCGTTACGTGAGTGATTTGCAACGATTGAGGCAATAATAGTAAATTGCGTGTAATCAGGGATTTGACTGATTCTTTATATATTTGTAACTATTAATGACATTTCTATATACGCCGCTATTAATAACATTAACTATCAACCATGTAATTATTTTCTTGTATTCAACCTTGAGTTACATCTTCTGTACACATTATTCTTCTTCGTCGTTTTAATTCACATGATACTTGTCACTGTAGTATTAATTTATGTGGCGAGTTTATTTTTCACCAATACAAAAAGGTAAAAAAAAGCTTAAAATGAATCAGAGTCTCAAGGTTATGCTCCAACAGTCGAGTCAAAAGTTGACTTCTCCGATATCAAAAAAGTAAAAGGAAAAGAAAAACACCTTTTCGAGAAAGTTCTTTTTAGGAAAATTTATGAACAACTTTTCTATGGTCAAACGGGGATGTTTCGCTAAAAAAAGGCGAAGAGGGCGGATTCATAATAAAAGCTGGGTCAGGAAAGCGTGCCGTCATCCAAAAGACACGTTCCTTATTTGCAATTTCAATTGCCTAAAAATATTCTTTCAGTGAAAAATCTCATAATAATAATAATAATAATAATAATAATAATAATACACATAAACTGAGAATCGCGTCGTTCACTGTGTGTGTTTAAGAAAATGGCAACTTTCGAACAAGCTCCAGCAGGCAATCCTAAAGCCGGAGAAAAGATATTCAAGACCAAATGCGCTCAATGTCACACTGTCGAAAAAGGTGCTGGTCACAAACAAGGTAAATTTTCCCTATTTCATGGAGTATAAAATTTTGACGATTTTCAATTGGTTTATGCTACTGCTACAATGATTTGAGACGTGAATATGATCTGCAGATTAAAGTGTACGTTATGCTGCTTTTTTTGTTTATTAAAAGAAATGTGTTCAAGGTTGGCGTGAATGTTTGCAGTAATCATAATCTTTCTTTTATGACAATTAAAATAAAGATTCCTCTCTGGGCAAATATGCGGTAGTTGGAGACCCGTTTGTGAATTTCCAGGTCTCCCGTGTGAGATAGTGCTTGGGTTTCAGAGCAGCCTCAAATTGCTTTTTGACTATATGAATCATCAGTATTTATGTTTCTCTATTTAGACCTCAATTGATCAAACATGAAGATTTTTTGTTATCAAGAATCTCTACATTTTCTATTGACATACAAATCTCTACAATGACAACATGTCTCAGTTTTCCAAATAAGTTGGGGCAGGCTATATACATCCTCACTGGCATGTATGAGCTTGCTCACTTTGCCGGTTCCGAACCCGAATAAACAGAGGCGTATCCAGGATTTAAGGAGGATGGATGCACTCCTGGGCGTTTGGTTTGATGGTATAAAGTTTTTCCATGACAACAGCTTGACGAGTAAACATCTGAATAGCTATTCTGATACTGGACAAAAAATACCTTAACTCTATATAGCAAACTAAAATCTGAATAACTATTCAAGAGAAGAATGGTAAACGCATTGCTGAAGACTCCGACAGAAAGAAGGGTTTGGCGGAGATGGGTGTTTCCATTTTTAGAAATTTTGAAACTCCAACAATGAACAAAAAAAGAAAAGAACGAAAAAGAAGACAAAAAGAAAAAGAAAAACGGGAATAGATAAGTCAAAGAATGAAGCAAAAAAGAAAGAAGGAAAGGGGAAATAAAGAAACAGAAAAAAAAGGATTTCAATTGAAAGACAAGGGCAGGGATTCCAACCCTTGACCTTGCTTGCAGTGCTGCACGCAACCACCAGCGCACCAATGTGCTCTATTGAACTTGGGTTCCGCCATATATTTTTAGTATGTTTCCTGGAAAAATACTAGTAATATGCACGATCTAGGGAGGGGTGCATGGGTTCACGCGAACTCGTACCCTTCCATGTAGATCCGCCCCTGCAAATAAAGGAGAAGGATTGCGGTAGGCTGGCAGCCTATGTAAAACTAGCCAATTTCAGGACATACAAATCTCTAACAAGACAAAAAACTCTCCGTGAACTAAATCTTAATCACAACCAAAAAGAAAAAACCCTAATCAATAGTAGATTTTATGCTTCTTTACGATATGTCTGGGACATTTCACCATGTCTACTTCTAATTATTAATTAGGTTGTTTTTGGACTTGCTTCTCTGACATACTTGGATTTGCAATGATGCCTATGATTTGTATAGTATCCTTTTCTTGTGCATATAGTTAATTAGAGGAGGTTACAGCTTGTCTACTTTATATAGCAAGGGCGCTTCTCTTATACATCCTAAATTTGCAGGTCCCAACTTGAATGGGCTATTTGGGAGGCAGTCTGGTACAACTCCAGGTTACTCTTACTCTGCTGCAAACAAGAACATGGCTGTGACATGGGGAGAGAATACACTATATGACTACTTGCTCAACCCTAAGAAGGTCAGAATAATTTGTGTTTGCTTTGCGAGATATATCCGTTTTGAATGACTTCAGTTCTTCACAAATACCGAGTGTTAAGAGCTCCTTGAAAAAACATTGCTTCTAGCGGAATTTAACTATATACTTTAAGGTGACCCTCTCTCTTTTTTTCTCTGTTTCCCCTGAAGTCCTGTGTCTCTTTTATTTGTTGGCCACAGTTAGGAGGTATTAGTTACTTGGAAGAAAAAGTTAAGAGGTATTAGTTACTTAAAAGAAATAGTTAGGAGGTGTTAATTCAGGTCCAACTGCTGTGAGTCTCTCCTATGCACTCTCTGATGCCGGGGGAGGGGGGGTGTTGATCATTTGAAAGCAGGAATTTTATTATTTAAATCAGTCAAAATCAGTCAAAACTGTTAAGTGGATGGTTTTCCTACTTGAGTTGATAAATAATTTAAGGACACTTGGATATCAAGATATAAAAGAGCTGGCTACTGCGACAATTGAACCTCAGAGATGACTGACTGAAATAATGTGTGAAACTGGTGGAGAATAAGAGAGTAAGATATTAGAGGACATGAGGTATCAAGATACGAAAAAGCAAACTACTTTTGTGCCTCAGAGATGACTGACTGATAAAATGTATGTAAATGGTGGGAGAAGAGGAGAGTATGACCATTAAGGGAATCAAACATAGGTCTAGCAGCAAACCTAGAAAACATATTGCAATTTTGTGCCCTTCGTTCACTAAGTTTATGCATAGGACTGTTGAAAGTGGGAATTGAAGAGGTCTTTGCACCTCGGAGTTGAGTGCTTTTGGGATAACATCTTGTGTGTAAGTTGTGAAGCTGCAGTAAATTACACTGAACTTTTTAGGTTTAAATAGCTTGAAATGCATGCCTAAAAGAGGAGAGATTCTCAATTTAAATGGCTTAACTTGTCAAGACTCAGAGTGCTGTGTACTAGCCACTTGGTAATTGAACCCACCTATTCATCTAGAAAACCATCTAAAATTGAGCAGTAGGTTTCTGGGACAGGATACGAGGGATGAGAAGATGTTTCTGTTAAAGGACACGGAGATATTAAGATACTAAAAAGCTCAGTACTACGGTAAGGGATAACTGACGTGAATGTAGATGCTAAGAACAACTTGGTTGCAGTTCTTTCTCGTATCTCCAAGTTCTGTGTGGATCATGATGATGATCATCATCAACATGCTCTTGCATATACTGTACATTGACATGCATCGTGGCTTGTTCTTATATTTTCATCTCGTACAACTCAGAGCTTGAATTGGATGTGCTAGGAATCTTTTCTTGAGGTATATATGTGTATGGATGCTTGTTAGAAGCTGAATGACTTGGAATCCTTTCTTTGCAGTACATCCCTGGAACAAAAATGGTTTTCCCTGGGTTGAAGAAGCCACAGGAGCGCGCAGATTTAATAGCTTATCTCAAGGAAGCAACTGCATGAAAACTTTCCTCTACAGAAGCATGATAATACTTTTTGGTAGTGGCCTAGGGAATAGTTTGGTCATTGGTCTTTCTTACAGTCTTATTATTTCTCCAATAAATGAGTCCACACGGATCTTTAAGCCATCTCTCTGGTTGAGCTAAGCTGGTAATGAGGAATGTTGTCAAGAATATAAACAGTTACTGTCTTCCAAACATTTATGTGCTTACAGATGTGCCTTAGCATCAAATGAAAGACTGCATTCTTCTCTAGTGAGTTGTTTAGTCCTGGAGTTTTTGTTAATTGATTTTTTTTTTTCTGTTAATTGAATTGAGTCACCCTTTTACTTAGAAAAAGGAAAAATAAATTGAGTTTCTGGATCACCATTGTTGTTTTTTCTCTTCATTAGAATCGCCCTTCTGGGTTCTTATCACCCAAAAAGGGAAAAACAGAACATTTTGACCATTCTGGGTTATTGGCGATGAACTTGCTGGGTCTTCCCCTGAGTGTTGAAGACTTGTGTCTGAATATCTGGACCCTTTTGCGAAACATGGTCTTGCTCATATTGAGTTAATATCATTTCTCCAAATGTTTTCTTCATCTCAGATTTTATTATATTAGAAAACAAGCCAAACACGAGGCATATTTCACTCAGCCTAACGTTTCTTATCATCTGTATTTCCGTGGGCCGTGGCTCTCTTCCTTCTGTTTTTCGTTCAAGTAGAGATTAATGTCGTCTACTGGAGACATGAAAGCAACAAATCGCGCAACAAAATCTTATGTTTACATTCACTACACAACCTCTACTATAAAAACAAAAGCTGAAAAAAACAATCACCTATTGAGATATGGTAATGTTCAAGTTGTTAGAAAAGAAATCCAGTTGCAATTTTCTTGGTAATGACTGCTTAATGTTGTAGACACTCAACTATAGANGGGGGGGGGGGGGGGGGGGAGGTGCTTGTTGTTGTAAATCAGTCAAAACTGTTAAGTGGATGGTTTTCCTACTTGAGTTGATAAATAATTTAAGGACACTTGGATATCAAGATATAAAAGAGCTGGCTACTGCAACAATTGAACCTCAGAGATGACTGACTGAAATAATGTGTGAAACTGGTGGAGAAGAAGAGAGTAAGATATTAGAGGACATGAGGTATCAAGATACGAAAAAGCAAACTACTTTTGTGCCTCAGAGATGACTGACTGATAAAATGTATGTAAATGGTGGGAGAAGAGGAGAGTATGACCATGAAGGGAATCAAACATAGGTCTAGCAGCAAACCTAGAAAACATATTGCAATTTTGTGCCCTTCGTTCACTAAGTTTATGCATAGGACTATTGAAAGTGGGAATTGAAGAGGTCTTTGCACCTCGGAGTTGAGTGCTTTTGGGATAACATCTTGTGTGTAAGTTGTGTGAAACTGCAGTAAATTCCGCTGAACTTTTCAGGTTTAAATAGCTTGAAATGCATGCCTAAAAGAGGAGAGATTTTCAATTTAAATGGCTTAACTTGTCAGAGACTCAGAGTGTTGTGTACTAGCCACTTGGTAATTGAACCCACCTATTCATCTAGAAAACCATCTAAAATTTAGCAGTAGGTTTCTGGGACAGGATACGAGGGATGAGAAGAGTAAGATGTTTCTGTTAAAGGACACGGAGATATTAAGATACTAAAAAGCTCAGTACTACGGTAAATGAACCTCAGGGATGACTGACGTGAATACAGATGCTAAGAACAACTTGGTTGCAGTTCTTTCTCGTATCTCCAAGTTCTGTGTGGATCATGATGATGATCATCATCAACATGCTCTTGCATCATACTGTACATTGACATGCATCGTGGCTTGTTCTTATATTTTCATCTCGTACAACTTAGAGCTTGAATTGGATGTGCTAGGAATCTTTTCTTGAGGTATATATGTGTATGGATACTTGTTAGAAGCAGAATGACTTGAAATCCTTTCTTTGCAGTACATCCCTGGAACAAAAATGGTTTTCCCTGGGTTGAAGAAGCCACAGGAGCGCGCAGATTTAATAGCTTATCTCAATGAAGCAACTGCATGAAAACTTTCCTCTACAGAAGCATGATAATACTTTTTGGTAGTGGCCTAGGGAATAGTTTGGTCATTGGTGCCAGTTATAGTTCAACTCTTTCTTACAGTCTTGTTATTTCTCCAATAAATGAGTCCACACGGATCTTTAAGCCATCTCTCTGGTTGAGCTAAGCTGGTAATGAGGAATTTTGTCAAGAATATAACAGTTACTGTCTTCCAAACATTTATGTGCTTACAGATGTGCCTTAGCATCAAATGAAAGACTGCATTCTTCTCTAGTGAGTTGTTTAGTCGAGTTTTTGTTAATTGAATTTTTTTTTTCTTCTGTTAATTGAATTGAGTCACCCTTTTACTTAGAAAAAGGAAAAATAAATTCAGTTTCTGTATCACCAGTGTTGTTTGTTTTTCTTTTTTTCTCTTCATTAGAATCGCCCTTCTGGGTTCTTATCACCCAAAAAGGAAAAAACATGACATTTTGACCATTCTGGGTTATTGGCGATGAACTTGCTGGGTCTTCCCCTGAGTGTTGAAAACTTGTGTCTGAATATCTGGACCCTTTTGCGAAACACGGTCTTGCTCATATTGAGTTAATGTCATTTCTCCAAATGTTTTCTTCATCTCAGATTTTATTATATTAGAAAACAAGCCAAACACGAGGCATATTTCACTCAGCCTAACGTTTCTTATCATCTGTATTTCCGTGGGCCGTGGCTCTCTTCCTTCTGTTTTTCGTTCAAGTAGAGATTAATGTCGTCTACTGGAGACATGAAAGCAACAAATCGCGCAACAAAATCTTATGTTTACATTCACTACACAACCTCTACTATAAAAAAACACTGAAAAAAACAATCACCTATTGAGATATGGTAATGTTCAAGTTGTTAGAAAAGAAATCCAGTTGCAATTTTCTTGGTAATGACTGCTTAATGTTGTAGACACTCAACTATAGAGGGCAAACAATCTTGATGAAAATGGGACTTGGATTTGAGCAAATAGAAAGGAGATCGATTGCCAATGTTGGGATCCTTTCATGTTACCTACAACAGGGTGTACTATAAGGAAAGCACCAGGCAGAATATGGCTAGGAGGAAATTAGAATGTGCTGTGCATGATGTTTTTGGGGATAATGCATGATAAACTTTCTAGATAAATGAAGAAAAAAATTATTTTAATTACACCAATTCTCTACGTTCCTTTTATTCCTCAAATAAACGTGCATGTTATTTGATGAAAAATTTATTTATCGAGTAAATATTATAAAAGGGAGAATATTTTATCTTGTGATAAGAAACAAAAATATTCACTGAGTAAATATTATTGACTTGGCATAGAATTTATTTATGAAACAAAGAAAGATTTTGCAAAAATCTTGTTGGATGACCATTTGAGAAATTCAAAAGTTTCACGTCATTTTTCCGGTATCGGAAAGTTGATTTCCGATTGAAATGACTTTGTGCGGTAGATTATGATTTTATTATTACAAAAAATTTAAAAGTAACTTTACTACATAATTTCCATAGCTTGGTTGGACCGTTGGAGTAGTTTATATTTGTCCCATGCTAAAATTCATTTCGGTTAAAATAGGAAGAGAAAGGGAGAACGTCCCAAATCCAAATGCCGCACTACACTATATTCATCAAGATAATAAATGGAAAACTTTTTTATTCGTTAGCACGAATCTTGTGACATAAGGCGAAATCATATTGAGAGGCCCTTAAATTTATTTTGTAAAACTTTTACACTAATAACAAAATTTTCTTTCGAAACAACAAATTAATCATTTAAGATAAAAAAAAATAGCGAATTTCAAACAAAAAAAAACTTGGAAGAAGAGCACAGAGAATAAAGTGGATTATCGGTTGTTGAGGTCTATAATTCAAAGTGAAAATTTTGATTTGGCTATCATCACGATCAAGAAAAAGAAATAAACGTACATAACGTAATCGCTTAAATTTTGAGCATTGACGGTGTCAAAAATATTTACTCCTTCTGATCAATTTAAACGATAATTATAGTTTNAATTCATTTCGGTTAAAATAGGAAGAGAAAGGGAGAACGTCCCAAATCCAAATGCCGCACTACATTATATTCATCAAGATAATAAATGGAAAACTTTTTCATTCGTTAGCACGAATCTTGTGACATAAGGCGAAACTATATTGAGAGGCCCTTAAATTTATTTTATAAAAATTTTACACTAACAACAAAATTTTCTTTCGAAACAATAAATTAATCATTTAAGATAAAAAAAAATAGCGAATTTCAAACAAAACAAACTTGGAAGAAGAGCACAAAGAATAAAGTGGATTATCGGTTGTTGAGGTCTAGAATTCAAAGTGAAAATTTTGATTTGGCTATCATCACGATCAAGAAAAAGAAATAAACGTACATAACGTAGTCGCTTAAATTTTGAGCATTGACGGTGTCAAAAATATTTACTCCTTCTGATCAATTTAAACGATAATTATAGTTCGTTCTATTAATTAGTAGTACTTATTGGTGAATATCTAAAATAAATTATAAATAACCTAATATAATATGTTGAATTACACTAAAAGAAAATCGGTGCATGAATGCTTTTGTGTTCATGCAGTTTCAGAGAAGATTGTAAAAGAAATTAATTATGTTGTCGAGATATATAACTTAATTCCTATATATAAAAAATTAAATTAAAATTGATTAGTGAAGCAAATATACTAATTAATGAGTGAGAAAATTATCATAGTTTATGAATTTATTGGTATAAGATAACTTCAATCAAATAACAAAAAAATATACTATAACACTTTTCTTTATAATAATTATTTATATAATTATATAGTATATAGTAATAATAATATATAAATTATATAGTATAATATATAAATTATATAGTAAAATTAGTAGTAATAATAATTATTTATATAAATTATATAGTATATAGTAACAATAAAATGTGCACCGGGCTACCTTTATAATAATAATAATAATAAAAGTTTAACGTAAATTTGGGGCCTTTAAATTTTGGGGGCCTAAGGCAATGGCCTTAGTGTCCTTGGGGGTTTTAGGCTTTCATGGTTTTTTACAATGTCTCACGTAAATTTGGGGCCTTTAAATTTTGGGGGTCTAAGATCTCTTATACGTAAATGCAAATCTCTCGCGTATAAAAAAAAAAAGATGAGGTCATAAAACTAAATACAAGTTTATAATAGGTCACAAAACCAATTGACCCGTGTCTTTGCCTTAAGAGCCGCCACTGTCGCTGGCTGCCACAAAGCAGGTACATAGTATACATGTTTTTGACAAATTTACTATAGAGTGTATAAAGTCATTCGCACATGGAAATCTCATGTAAACAAAGATATGCGTCTCTGGTAAATACACAGCTATCAAGTCATGGTAAATTGTTAAGTCTTGAAGAATTCAAACACAAGTTCCAACACTTGATTTATGAAAATTGATTTCACTCGTCACATAAGACTAGCCAGTGTTGGGATTTTAAGCTTGTGTAGCTTAAAGAAGTTGAATGAGAAATAGAAGAAAAATGAAATATTTGAGTTTCCCTTGGAAAAAGGGACATTGTCCCATATTGGAGGAAGAAAATGCTTTTGATGGGTATATATATAATTGCTCTTCTTCTAGCTCTTAAAGAGTTAAGAAAAAGGCAAGTCTCGCGCCGTCGTCGTCGTCGCTCGGCTTCGGCTACGGCGGCTACGGCTACGGCTACGGTCAAAGATTGATTGATTAATCTTTTTGGACAAAATTCCTTTCAATTATTTAATTAATTAA